>JANHFO010004147.1:25767-39594 GCA_032468095.1 Pareas carinatus
AGTATTAAATATTTTCATTCTTTCAACAGGGGGGGGGGGAACTCCCTAAAACTCATAATGCTTTCCATGGGACATACAGGGCTGCCAATCTGACCTACCTGTAAAGCACTCTTAAGCGGTATATAAGTCTAAATAATAAAGAAATAAAGAAATACGTCTATAATCTTTTACACCAACTCAATGAAGACTTTTTCCAACTGTGGCAATTGCGAGATGTTTGGACTTCAACTCCCAGAATTCCATAGCAGTGACAATTCTGAGGGTCGAGGTTCACCGGTCTGGAAGGAGACCCCATCAAAGAGAGCGGCAGAGGTTTTGACCTGCCCCAAAGCTACAGAGTAATGGGAAAGGTACTTTTGTGTTGTGTTTCTAGTTTTGATAACAGCCGAAGCGAGGCCATAGCGCCTTCAAAAGATGTTCTGCTGAGGTTTTTTTGGGCCAGTGGTGAAGAACACGGGGAATTTCAACGCAAAAAAAAAATCTTGAGGATGGGCCTGGTTTCTCGCGGCACTAAAGGGAAATGAATCATCGCTATATTGCCCTCCGACCACCGTGGTCCATTTCCTTTTCCCCGGCTCAGCATGAATTGCTGTTATTTTGAAGGTGGCTTATTTTTTTCCCCCCAGTTTACATACGTGCGTGCATGTGTGCATGCCTATGTATGCACGGCCCTATGGACCTGGCGTTCCGCAACAGTCCCAGTTTCTGATGTGGCCACTTGGGAAAATTAATTGCTCGCCCATCCTTGATCTAAATCAACAGATAGCTAATGCAAAATTAAGCAAATAAAATAATTCCCGGGAGGCTCCGGGCCTTGATCTAACTAATCGAACTGCCCCAGGGATTGACGAGCAGCTGGCAAAGTCTTTGCCCACATTCCCACACCCCTTTGTTACTTTTCTCCCCTGGGTCTGGGAAGGCAAGCAAAATGTTTGGCTAGCACTCCAGGTGGGGTTTGCTCCAACTGCTCCAACACCCACAGATCACACACCTATCCAGACACACAAGACTGTCATCATGCCACCAGCGCTGCCAGACTTTAACCTGGGCTGGAGTTCGAATCTAGTCAGAATGTCACCCTATATCTTCTGAAGAGTGGCCCAAGGTCCCTGGTTTCCTGTATCGGAGGAATCAACGAGGGAAACCCGCTACCTGCCCATTTATGAAGAGCGAAGGGGTGTCAGGCTTAGTCCAAACACACCTGGGGCTCAGGATGCTTTTCTTTTCTAGAGTGGAGCACTTCCTCACTGGCTATGACGGGAAAAAGAGAAGATCAAGCATAAGCTTAATTCCTTTTAATTCCTTTTAACTGTTTTATATTGTATTTGTATTTGTATTTTTGTATTTTAATTTTGCCTGTAAGCCGCCCTGAGTCCTTCGGGATTGGTTGATTGATTGATTGATTGAAACGATTGTGACTGATCCTTGCATTCATCAGTGACAGGACCATGATCATATATCTGACAATTTGATATAATAAAAAGGGCTATAGGAAATTAATAAAAACATTATGGCAACAATTACTTTGATTTCTGCAATATATTTTTTATTATGGCCAAAGACATGAATAACAACATGCAATACAATTAAAAAGAAATGGCATAAGGCAAAATACTTTAATTTGAAAGCTGCTCTAGAATTAGATTTCAACCAACTTCATAAATATAGTATGACTTTTTCTTGGTCTATGAGGAATTTCTGAGCAATAAAACACAATTTTGATTAGTTCAAGGATGATTTATGGAAACATGTTTCTCCTGGACTGTGTTCTGGATATTTACATTTTCTATACCATTTCTTATCAAATTTTGCTTGCTTTCCATAGTTTTCATCTGGAAATAAAAACATATTCACTACATACATTAATGAGAGGTATATATTAGTAAAACTAATATTTGTGAGTGGACACTAAGGAAAATTCTGTATCTGTATAAATAATATTAAGGATCAAGAAATCCTAGTTGTTTTTTTCTTTGTTTTCATAATACACTGACTAGCATATAGGGACATTTTCAGTTCTGCTAGGTTTTGCCAGATATAAGGAACCAGAATGACACTAAAAGTTATGAGGGCAGTATTTTTATTGCTACTCGCCTATTTACAAAAATCTCACCAGACTAGTTGCACTCACTACAGAACAATTAGGGATACATTGCAAGATTTTTTTGAGGGTGGAGGGGAATCTGCTTTCTGTTGCTTCCTCTGTTTCAGTGATTTTAGACTAGCTAGTCTCTTAATTCTTTCCTCCAACTTCAGCTGCAGATTCCACAACAGATTTACAGCAATAATGAACAAGAAAACTGAGACAGTAATACTGTAAAATAGTTATTATTTTCTAACAATTAAAGCAGTCCCAAAATAGAATTCCGGTTCATGTCACAATTCTGCGAGCTGGAGAGATCGCAGCTCCGGTCAGTTTTTGTTCTGTTTGGGAATCCTAAGGAGTCCGAAAGTCATCCCAAAGAGGCAACAACAAGAAGTGGCATCTTGGGAGTCTGGATCAGATGGCGGCCAGTTCAGCCAAACTGAGTAACTCTTTGAATGAACAGAAGAAAGACTGCCTGTTTACAAATGGCCCAAGTTACTGACAACCGAAAAGAAAAAAGCACAAGCACAACTTGCTGCAAAACAGCTGATTGTTAATGACCGATTGGGGTGAGCTATTTGTTTTGTACCCCTTCTATGAATGGATTTGAAGAGAAAATACCCTGATTTGGGGTAAAGATATTAAAAACTAAATTCCCCTTAGATTAAAAAGCGGAGGAATAATACAAAGGGAAAGAAGACCAGATAGAATACAGAAAAAAATACAATTAATGGAATTTTTAAAAAAGAAAATAGAAAGGAAGATACAACATTACAAAATGTATGGGATGCAGCTAAAGCATATTTTAGAGGCATAGTCATAACATATATGACAAGAAAAAACAAAGAAAAAAGACAAAAATGTATAGCACTTGACGAAGATTTTAAAAATTTAGAGTTGGAACTATAAAAACTTCACAAAACAACAGAAAAAGAAAAAAATGATATACAATTTGGTGGATGAAAATGAAGATATACAATATAAAAATGAAGAAATAAGAAAGATAATTATATGAACTTGTATTATGAAGAAAAAATTCTATTAGAAAAAGTAATACAATATATAGAAAAGAACAATATACTTAAAATCTCAGAAAACTATAAGATTATGTTAAATGAAGAAATAACTTTGACAGAATTGATGCAACCTATTAAATGAAAAGACACCGAGATTGAATGGATTACCTGCTGAATGGTACAAACAATTACATTAAGTGTTCCACTAAGAGACATATTCTAACTTTTGTTAGAAGCTAAAATTCCAAATATGTGGTTAGAAGCAAATATGCAGATAGAATTTAAACCTGAACTATTTTTACTAGAGAAACTTGATAAACAAAATGTATATTTGATTCTTCATATATTAACAGTAGCGAGAAGTGTGTTCACACAATATTGGAAGAAAGAAGATATACCACACGAATAAAAAGTGATAAGAAAAATATTGGACTGTGCAAAAATGAGCAGATTAACCATGAGGCTAAAAGAAAAAGAAGAAACAGAATATTTAATATTGATATTATTTTATAAATGGCCCGGGGGAAGAAAGAAGAAGTAGGAATTAAAATTGTATCAATATTAGTAAAATTGTTTTCATAATATAATGCAATTTGAATGTATACCCAAACAATCGGTCTATGCTGAAAAAGTATACTATTTTTATTATTTTATTTTAAAATGATTTTCAATAAAATATATATTAAAAAATAATAAAATAGTTCCAAGTAACACATATAACATACCAGTGGTCCTCAATGTACAACTTCATTTTACAACTGTTCAAAGTTACGACAGTGCTGAAAAAGGTGACTTGCAAAATATTTTTTAAAAAGAACAATAAATAAGACGTTAAAAAGAAAAAGGTGCAATAAAAAAGGGGACTAACGCATATACATATATTGTCCTCTCTAGTTGAATGCTGATTAATATATTACAACAATATTAGTTCCCCACCCCTTGCAAAGCAGGCCTTCAAGCGGTCCTAGCCCTTATGACCATCCCAGAGTCCTTGCAGTCACATGATTGTGATTCAGACACTTAGCAGCCATCATGTACTTACAATGGTTGGGATATCCTCAGGTCATATTACCGTCATTCACATTCTTCCCCAAGGGCTTCTGGGAAGCAAAGTCAATTTGGGAAAGTCAGATTAATGATACAACAAAAAACCTCATAAAAATGGACATGATTCAGTGATCAAAAGGCTTAGCAATGGAAGTTTCGGTCATAATTGTGGCTACAATTCAAGGATCTACTGCATTATAAAATTAATAATGATAAAAATATGCTTATTGGAATGGGATCTAAGATCAGGGAAGTGAAGACTGAGGAGGAAAGGAGATCGACTTTAATATGTCTTGTGTTGCTACTCATCAAAATATCATCGTGAATAGATTATTATATTTTATGCTACTCTTCCCATAAGGATCTCAGGTCAGTATAGGTAATTGTTAGCTCTTATAATAGCACTGTAAAAGCTTGAGTGCACATTTTTGATAAATGAAGGGTTTTTAAAAATTCCTGACCGAATACCAAAGCATTTCACTGGGGTGGCGGTTAAAAAAATCAAAATGATAGCTGTGCCTACATAGTCACTCTTTTTGTGCATGGCAAGACTTTTTTCACTTCATCCTGTAGATCTCCCGGCAAAGGAAGAGGAGGTACTATATATCATGATATCACATCAGTAGGTATAGTCTTTCCCCTTACTTTTTCATTTTTAGTTTAGTTTTATTTTTGTGCTTTAGATAATTCAACTGTGAATCTAATTTGCATAACTACTACTGTATCTACCTCTGTTCTCTATTATTACTTTCCCAAATGGGTAAGAGCTACTATATATTTTGAATAATGTA
This sequence comes from Pareas carinatus, assembly GCA_032468095.1. Lineage (NCBI taxonomy): Eukaryota > Metazoa > Chordata > Lepidosauria > Squamata > Pareidae > Pareas > Pareas carinatus. The sequence continues at coordinate 30,708 of JANHFO010004147.1, forward strand.
ATAAGTTCCTTTTGCTTTTTTTCTCTATTTTTAATATATTAACACTTTAAAAATTCCATTTAGTTCATCTGCTTAAGTAACTGAATTTTATCTAAATTGTAATTTTGATTTGGAAATCTAAGAATAATACAATACAAACATGCCGAGTTCTGCTATCTTAAAAATAAATTTCAATCAAATATAACAGAATATTTATAGTGCCTGTGCATTGATGCTTCACACATAAAAATACCTGAAACAAAATGTATTCTTAACCCTTATTCATATGCAATTATCCTGGATTTATTTTTATGAAGCCAGTTCTGTTTTATGACATTACTATACACATAATCAGTTCAACATGAATAACTGTTGGCAAATTTTCAAAGACAGCCTTATTTTTCCCAGCTAAAAGTGTTATGCTGCAGTAGTGAGACAGATTGCATTCAGACAGGCATGAATTCAAATGTGCCTATATAAGAAATGTCTAATTTTGCAAGCTTATTTTTAGAATATTGGCTGACTGGCAAACTACCAAACTTTGGGGAGAGGTTGTTTGCTAGCATTAGAAGCAGATATGAAAATGTTATTTTCATGATTAAAAAATGCAACAGTAGAGCCTATATATATTTCATTTTGTTAGGATATTTTGCTCCTATCTCAGATTTGAGGATATGGTGAATTTCTTATAGAATTAATATCTCTTTTTGCATTTTTTCCCTATCCCAGTCATTGTTTTTGCACAATTCTGCCATAAGTGTTTTCATTTCTTTAGCAAGCCAATTTTATTTATTTTTACACCCACACTCACACACTTTCTTATTGCATTTATTGATGGCCAAGTTCATACATATCATTTGTTTATTTATTTCCTTTGCAACAGACTCAGGATGGTTTACAACCAGTACTAAAATACAAATATACATATACATATTAAAATCACGTTAAAAATAAATTTAAACAATTTTAAATACCTAATCCTTAAAACCAATTTAAAATCTAATTCATTAAAATCAGGAATGGAGGAGGGGGGCAGGGCTAGGCCAAACTTGCCTGAACAAACAGATGTGTCTTGAGAGCACCGCGGAAAGCATGGAGGTCAGTTATCATTCGAATCTCTATGGGGAGATCATTCCAGCGGGTGGGAGTTGCCATAGAAAAGACTCTCTCCCTGAGGGTTGCCAGCGTACATTGTCTGGCTGATGACACCCTGAGGAGGCCCTCTCTGTGGGAGCGGACGGGTCAGTGGGAGGTATCACATGGTAGTATGTGGTCCTGCAAATAGCCGGGCCCTATGCCATGGAGCACTTTAAAGGTGGTTACCAAGACCTTGAAATGCACCCAATAGACCACAGGCAGCCAGTGCAGCTCACACAGGAGCAGTGTCACATGGGAGCGCCCCTTTGCTCCCAAAATCTCCCGCATGGCCACATTCTGAACCACCTGGAGTCTTCAGGTGTGCATCAAGGGAAGCTCCATGTAGAGAGCATTACAGTAGTCCAGACATGAGATGACCAAGGCTTGAGTGACTGTGCATAAGGCGTCCCAATCTAGAAAGGGCCGCAGCTGGCGGATCCAGCGAACCTGAAAGAAACTCCCCCTGGCGACGGCTGCCATATGATCTTCTAAAGACAGCCGTACATTCAGGAGGATGCCAAGATTGCAGACCCTTTCACCTCCAATAGCCAGCGATGGAGTCAGTCGGAGTCCAAGCCGATCAATTTTATCTTGCAGATAACCACTGAACTCCTCTGCCCGCCCCTGCAGGGGATCTTCCCGCCCTTCCAATTGTAGAAGGGAGCAGGTCACCCCAAATAGGGCAGCGGGGCGGTTATCTGCTGATGTAACAAGGGCAGCAAAATAATTCTTCTTTGCCGCCCTGATCGCGCCAAGGTAGGACTTGGTGAACATTCTAATCAAAGATCGATCAGCATCGGACCTGCTTCAACTGCTCTCGAGGCTTCTTCTCTGGTGCTTCACCCCCCTGAGCTCCTCGGTAAACCAGGGAGCTGGGGTGACTCTACACCGGATTAGAGGCTGCAAAGACATGACCCGATCTAGGGCCTCACCAGCCAATCTATGCCAGATAGCTGTTAGCTCCTCGACTGAGCCATGGGATAGAGCCTCAGGAAATGGCCCAAGCTCCATCTGGAACCTCTCTGAGTCCATTAGGAGCCTGGGGCGGAACCATCTTATTTGTTACGCCTCCCTGTGGTTGGGTGTGGCGGTAGAGAAGTCTGCCCTAAGGTGATGATGATCTGACCATGACTGGGACTCAGCCACTATGTCATGGTCAGATTCAGCTAAATTCAGACCATCCAACCACTGTCCAGGGGCAAAGATCAGGTCCAGCGTGTGTCCTCCTATGTGTGTGGGGCCCTGAACTAGTTGGATCAGGTCCATGGCCGTCATGGAGGCCATGAACTCCCCAGCCATCTCAGACGTCCCACCTGCAGATGGCAGGTTGAAATCTCCCATCAATTCTATCCTGCTTTCTTAAAATGTCAGAGTTCCACCAATAACCCAAAATTTCAGATTATTTGTGATTGTTACTCAGGAATGTCTATATTTCTAATTGATTTCCTTAACATGCTGAACAGCTCAAGAAAAATTATGTTTTTGCACGTTGAAATCATAAATGCCATAAAAATGTGTTTGTGTACATGTGTGACTCTACACACCTCTGTTTGGACCAGTTTGAAGCCTCACTCAAATCTAAAGTAAATGAGGAAGAATTGGTTTTTGAATAGTCACTTTTTCTCATCCCTAGGAAGGAGACAATGGCAATCCTAAGCTACTCAGGTCTATCTATAGATATCAGCCTGTATTGTATGCTCGCTTCTTGTGTGGGGGAAAGAGTGGTCAGGTTAGCCATTAAATTGCACTGGTTCAAGACCGAGGAGAAGGAAGTTTGAACTGAGAGAGGAAGGGAGAAATGAAAGCCTCAAAATTTCAGCATAACCCATAGAATGTCCATTACAATAAGACATACAAAGTAGACAAAAGTGCTGAGTCCCTCTGCCAATTATGTCTACATCTATAGTCAATAGATTTATTGGTGCAGAAAACTGATGCATGCAAAGTGGAATTCCAACCATTATCCCTCTATATTCAGCATCCCAGCAACTGGCCCGAAGTTGTTTACTGACCGTAATATCTGGACCCAGCAAAAGATGTTTGTGGCCAGAAAATTTGCAGCTGCCTTCTACTTCTTTTCCAGCAGAGACAGGAGAGATTGACCAGACCTTATTATGATCAGTTAGTCTAATTTAAACCCAGCTACACAGCTTCAGAATTGTCAATAGCCAGTTAGCCTTTTTACTGTCTAACCTAAATTCTCGTGCAGATGTGCTGGTGTACAAACACTTACGAAAAGAACCTGAAACAGTCCGCATGATCTCTGATGCCTTTCACAATCTGAGGGTCATGCATGCGGGACAGGATATATTTTTCCACAGTACACATAAATGATATCATGTATGCAAATTTTCTAACTCATTCTTTTCTTCCACAGTTATTGTGCACTTATGGGTAGCATCAGATTATATTATAAGCATAAGGGACTTTTTGCAGCATTGACTAATTATGCAACCTAGTCTAAGAATAGTATGCTTAAAAATGTGCACACATGCCAGTGAAAAGGACCTTCTGTGTGGCTTCTAACCTAATAGGAGAAAACAAAGTGAGGGGTCCAATTTTGAAAAAAGGATTGGTGCTGTATATTTAAGTGAAAAAATATAAGAATAAGAAAGGGGTGTTGGGATTTATTTATTTGATGGACAATTTGTTGGAGAAGAGATATTAATAAAACCACAACCTCCATCTATCAAGGTATGAGTGTAGATTATGCTATACAAAGTTGATTTCAGTTATATTTATATGCACACTTTTTCCTCTTTCTAGTATTTGGGATGTATAGAGGTCTTACGGTCCATGAAATCTCTGGATTTTAATACTAGAACACAGATAACAAGGTAAGATGTTATAGTCTACGTACATTCCCATCACTGTATTTTGAATCAGGTACAATTTACTTGAAGGAGGCAAAAAAGAAGACTAGTGCAGAGTCCATGTTACTGCTGTTGATATTTATATATTCATAAGTTTGTACACATAGCAAATGTTTTTAGAGTTCTGCTCTGCCTTAAAATACTGAAAATTATTTATGGGCATACAGTATAGCATTGACATATTCTTGGACAGTGTCTTCAAGGAACATTCTACTTTGGCTAGTGGGAAGTCCAGTTCTTTCTGATCGAACACTTGCTCCCTCTAGTACAGTACCATCACCAGGTCTATGAGCTGATTTCCAACTCAAGACTTGATAGTGGAGCAGCAGTGATTGTAGGGTTTGTCGGGAGAAGATAAAGGGTGAAGGAAGCCACTTCATAGCATAACCCCATGTCCGCTCTATCTACCTCTTATTTGAGATCCTTTTGAACATGAGTTTTGCATCAAGAGCATTAAGCTCATATTTAAGAGTTGCACAATGAAGCAGCAGAGAAAAACAGGAAGGGAGAAGGGAGGGAGATGGATTGTCATTGGGCCTGTCCACTGTTGTTCTGATAGACGACTAAACCTGCCGATCGAACTATCTGAAATGAGATGATTGGTAGGTGATTTTACAGCCACTTGGAGATATCGAGAAGAGTGCAGATAGCAGCCTTTTCTGAGTGAAAAATTAGGATATCAACCCTATGAGCTAGCAACTGAGATTGATCGTGGGGAGAACATACCCTGTGCAATAAGCTTTTGTGAAATGCAACTCAGTATTTTATTTTAGCTATGGGAAAATGTCCTAAGTTGGAAAAGGCTGTTTTATGTATGAAATTCTAAATAAATAACCCAGCATGTCAAGTTAAGATTTATAAGCTTGTTTTATTTGTCTCTGTTTTGTCATGTGAAATGTTTCTTAAGGCAGAAAATATTGCAACTACTATATTGTTTGAGTCTAATCTTTAAAGCATACTGCTGTAAATTTTGGATCAATGTTTTCAATGTAAAATATACTGTATTTGCACTGTTTCTCAGAACATTTTTTCAATACAACTTCAGTATAGTTTCAAGACTGTGATTGATTCTATAAATCCACAAGAGTAAATATATTTGAAAGTGAGAATGTGCTGTTATAAATCTTAAGGATATAATCATTTCTGTGGAAAAGCCTTATGTCTGTCACTTGGGAAAACAATAGGTTTCCTAAATAGTAATGTGAAACTATGGTAATATTGAATAACAGACACTGGGTTCATTGTGAATATATGTATTGAAAAGTACGTAATCCTGCCTAGCTAAATCAGTTTTAAGAATTATTTATTGCAGTAGCTTATAAAGTTTGATTTAATATTTTGAGTCCATTTTTGTGGACAGTAAGTTGGGTTTGAGCTTGTCTTAAAAATCATCACTATATGTGTATAAATAGTTAGACATATGCCATAAAAGATCAGGGATGTATAAAGAAGAAGGAGAGATCTTAGTTATCCTTTGTTCTACCTTCTTTGTCCCAATAGCCCTATTAGTAATTAGTTGGAAATCCTTTTCTGGCCCAATAGTCAGTTCTGATCAAGAAAGCAAGATATATCATATACATTCATCCATAAAAGAATTGGAGACTTCTTTTCACCAACAGATGCAATCAAGAAATAGAAGTCTTCAGATGAAGACAGCTCCAAGTTGCAGAAGGCTTGTCCATTGCTTCAGAAGGGTTAACAAATGCAAGCCAGCATTTAACTCCTTTTTTAAGCACTTGATAATTTTTGGTAAACTGGTGTTTCCAGATAAAGGTTTTATCAGGCAGTCATCCTGTTGCATTCAGGGGATGTAAATGTCATTTTCTTCTATTTATAGCCCACTCAGTCTTCCTCACTTTTTCTTTTGCTGTTTTTTTAAACAATAGCATATTTCTGCTAGGCTAATCGTGATTTTTATCATCTGATTTGTTGCCATAGGCAGAAAGGACAAGAGGCGCCAATTGTTCCTCCTGATTATCTGCTATTTTTCTATGCTGGTTGTTATGTATTAGCTTAGTTGCATGATTATGCTGAATCACTGAACTAAAGTAGTTGAGCCTGTGTAGGCCCGGACTGCCTGTCTCCGGGCCTGTTTGCGTGAGAAAATGCTGATCGCCTATTGGTCACTGCCTAGTGGCGAGTTTGTATATATAGTAGCTGCACAGAGGAGACAAGGCTTCTGTCTGCCTCCGTCTGTTCCTATTATGACTTCAATAAAGCTGTTCCTGTTTACTCTGCTCCAACTCTTCAATGCCCCTAAGAACCCAGAACACTGGTTATAAAAAAGTCATCCTGTTTCTGCTTTGCCCACAAACAAACAAAGAAACAAGCAAAACTCATAGTACCCAGTGTTCTTCTTTCTTTCTTGTAGAATCCTCACAGTTCCAGTCCCAGCACAGGGAGCAGCTGGTAGAGGAAATGCTAGCAACTATTATGTCATGTTCTATGAAACAATAATTTTGCAGCTGCTGAAACAGAATCCAATTTAGGGAATCTGCTTCATGTATCATCTTCACAACCTTCTGGTCTATTCTTAAGCCTTCTTCCAAGCACTAGTTATTTTGAAAGTCCTATGTACCTTAAGGTCAAGTTTCCAGAAACACCGTCTCTTCTGTATTATGTAATATTGCCTTTCAACAAGCATGGAATCTCCCAGAGAGTAAATAAAATAATAATAATAAAAAAATGCAGTCTTGGCAATACTGTGGGTGAAAAGCACAAAAGCAACTGGACTTCTGAAAAGGGTTTGGATACATCACACATGTAATGGAATCCTGCCTTAACCACTGAACTAAAGTAGTTGACCCTGTGTAGGCCCGGACTGCCTGTCTTAACCATGCTAAGCAAAATGGTAGGGCTGATTTCTTGATTCTTGTATGTGGTCATTCTGCACCAGTTTTAGTCTTCCTATGGGTATATGCAACTATGAAGGCTATTCGACACTAATTTTTTTATTTTACATTATATTTCATTTTATTTTATTTCAATCCTAGGTTAGCATACAGCTAATAGCATTAACAATCACTCTAAAATAGAAGCAAATATTAAGACTGAGGAGTCTTTTTCCATAGTAAAGCACTCAGACGACTTCAACATCATATTCAATAAGAATTTATTTGACCTGATTTGACTGTGGAGGATTGTGTTCTGTGTTGGTGTATGTTTATGTGCTTGTGTGCATTTAAACCAAAGACTGCAAGAAAATGAAAAATTAAGAGTGGGCAGAGTTTGCCATGTATTTATACAAAGCATTTGCATTGAGTCATAATAAATGTTTATATACTTTTTCAGTATTAAAGTGCCTGTTACATCTAATCTAAAATCAATCCCATCAACTCCAAAAATCCAAAGAATATTTTCAGGTAGAAGGAAAATCCTTGCATTAAAAATCTATTCTGCTATTAACTCACATTCCTCTAGGAAAATTTGCTGTTTCAGTCATTCAGTTTTCCTATTAGCATGATTAATGCAAGCTATGAAATTGTCAAAATATACAATATTTCAACTGCCTAATATCATACAATGCTAATTTAATTTCAGATTTTTTCCCTGTAGATTCTTATATACATAAATGTCATAAGGGACCAATTTAGATTTTCAAGCACTGTTTGTAAAAATAAATGAAAAAAATAGCATACGCTTTTGCTTTTGACATCATATTTCATCTTTTAGAGAAGCAATTGGCCTCGTTTGTGAAGCTGTGCCAGGAACCAAAGGAGCTTTTAAAAGAAGAAAGGTAGTAAACTTAATTACTTATTTACTGACTTACCATTATATTGCTGCACAACTATCATCTCCTCCAATTTTATCTCCAAAAAGGGGCCAAAATTAACCAGTCATCTTCTGCACATAAGGACAGGCATTAACCAGAATCTTTTCAATCTTAGAACATCTTCATAGCTAGTGTGTTATAAGTGGTTTATTGGTATAGGCAACTTATGGAGAGAATTGCCCTTTTTATATTTTTGAAGTTATTTATTATACTTGCTACAAAGGCTGTTCTTAAATATATATGCATTTCATTTTTTTGTTGCTACAAAGCTGCCAAAGTGGTAGGTACCATCTGTGAAATAGAAATGTGAGCAGCTCTGTTCCCCTTTCAGCTCATAATCTGTACAAATTTTCCTTGCCACAGCATGTTCCACATAGGTATATTATATCTTATATATTTTTTTAGTTTTAGGTCTCAAATCCAGGCATTCTTATTGTTGACTTCGTTTATTTGAATAGAAATAAAAGGAGTCCTTGACTGACAACCATAACTGGGGCCAGAATGTTGGTCCTTGAGCAAAGCAGTCATTAAGGGAGATGTCACCTGATCGCTTTGCTCAATGACTGCAATCCTGGCATTTCTGCTTGCAGTTGTTAAACTATCTTGCAGATCATTAAGTCAATGGGCTCCCAGATAAGGAGAGGAGGAGTCTCTCAAGGAAGCATGAGGTCTGTGTAGGAGACCGGGCACATCTATGCTCAAATTGGGGGAGTGCTGCAGTGTGGTAGAAAGCTGTCATGACTTGGTAGACCTCAGCTTGTTCCCTGCTCTTCCAGGCCCAGGGGGCTCCTGCTTGCTCCCCAGATCTGGAAGGCCTCAGCCTACTCTCCACCATGCCAAACCTGGGAGGCTCCCTAGTCTGTGAGGCCAGGGAGACTTTGGCTTGTTCCCCACCCTTCCAGGCCCAGAATTGGACTGCCCCTGGATTTTGACCACATGATCACAAGGCGCTCCAACAGCTGTAATTTCATGTACAGGTCATAAGTTCCTTCACCATCATAATTTTCGAATAATCACTGAGCAAATGGTCATAAACCAAGAACTACCCGTACTTCTACCGTGTTTCCCCGAAAATAAGACACTGTCTTATATTAATTTTTGCACCCAAAGATGCGCTAGGTCTTAT
>JANHFO010004147.1:48746-58872 GCA_032468095.1 Pareas carinatus
TCTTTCTTTCTTTCTTTCTTTCTTTCTTTCTTTCTTTCTTTCTTTCTTTCTTTCTTTCTTTCTTTCTTTCTTATATTGATTAGGAGAGAGTGATTCAAATGGAGGAGTTCCTTTTATAGATGTAATATACCAACTTTGTCATTTAGAATTACAGGGGTTAATAAAACAGGAAAGGAATGCAGCTTTCCAGAACGTCATCATTACTATCATCTTCCTATGCAAACTCATTCATGCTCAGGCATAGTCTCATACATGATGAATGAACGAAGACTGGGTTTGGGTAGAATTGCACCTGGACCAATTATAAAAAAAGACCTACTGAAAATGCATTACAGTTTTTAAAAGTAACGTGTGCATGAAGAATATTTTTACTACCGCCTTAGTCTTCATCAGCATTGGGAAAAGAGCAAGCATACTACCAGAGCCAGCACATTAGAAACTTATGTGGTGAAGACCGGCAACAGGCACCCAGCAGGCAAGGTAAACTACACTCTTGTATTTTATATGGATGCTCAAGGTACAGAACTTCCAATTACTTCTGGCCATCCAATAAGACTGGGTAAGCAGGGGATCATGTTTACAGTACATTCTCGCTGAGTTGTCTAGTAGGGTCCAAGAAACATGCCTTTCCATTACTGGACCTGCCCTATGGAATAGCATTCCCCTACCTCCACATAATTCAGATGATGGTGTTCCTACTTACCTTTTGGAGAGTACGCAAGATAGTAATGTAGATCTGGCTTTTCTCAAGTTTGGCTTTGTGCCTATCTTTGTTTTTGATTGGATAGAATTTGAATTATGGGATGAGATAGGATAAAATAATAATTCTAAAATGTCTGGCACATCGCTTGAATATCATTGGCATTGACATTGACATTACTGAACAATAAAATCCACATTATTATCTACCAATTGAATCCTTCCCAAGAACCAAGTATAGGCAGATGTTGCTGTTTGATAGTGTTAAAAGTATCATTGTAGGATGTAAACTATTCCAAGTAAAGCTACCTTTTACAATTGACTACCAATGATTTTGTCATTGCCGATGGTGTTCAAGTGGTGCTTCAGATGTTTTTGGATTGCAACCAAGGTGCCTCTTAATATTGGCATTGTCTTTGCTTTCTTTTGCCATGGCCATTCTTCTATTTGCAAGTCTTTATATTTTTGTTGTTGTTGTTGTTGTTAATTAGTTACACAATGTGAAATCACTGCTGCCTGTTCTTTAGCTAGTATTGGCCTCTTTGAGCTCCTAAGAACCTAGGAAGAGGTAATGTATCAGTGTATTATATGTGAAGATCAAAGCAATTGACAGATGAGAGAATATTGTGTTAGAAGGACTCTATTTTTATCCTGGTTAAATTTTGTTTTCACACTATGATTCTTTAGCTATCAAACATACGGATCTAGCAGAATTATTCTCTACTGTAAAAAATCCCCCTGTAAGTTTACTTGAAGTCAATTTTACTTAGCAAAGAATCTTTCCAAAATTAATTAAAAATTTCCTACTTTTTGTCTCTGTCACTTTTATTGCATTCTTCTAAAAGGAGCAGTGGTATTTCAGATGAATTGCTATTAACTGATTTTAAAAGTAATTTATAATAATTACATTTAGCTGTATTTGTAGAGGACAAGAATTATTAACTTTCCCCCATTTTTTTCTTAACTATTTATATGACTTTTTATGGCCAGATAATGCTATTTTACCATATGAAGATAAGAAAAACAGGGTTATAAAATTAATATTGAAACAAATACACACTTTAAAAACTGCAGAAATATGATTGCTTACAGAATAGGAAAAATGGTAAGTACTGGAATGGTGCAGTGGTCAACAGTGATGCAGAATGAATTCAACATAGTGGACAAAGAATGACAATTGAGTTTCTAGAATTGAAGCAAAATGACCCACTGACTTCAAGATATATTAGTTTTACAGGCTATATTGGTTTCACAGGATCCCTGGACATCTACAGTATTCCAGAAGGAAAATTCAATGTTAACCAATCAAAGGAGAGGCCAATGTATGTGAACACACAACATATAAATCTGGAAACTCTACATGCTCTTCAGACAGAGGCTGAAAATTTGTTTACTGAAAAAATAGAAAGCACCAAAGACAGCAGACCAGGAAAAGATCTTTTTGACATGAGTAAGTTCATCTTGCAATCTTTTAAAAATTTAATTTGAAGTTGATGATCCTTTTTGCCTTTTAGAATTTATTAAGTTGTCAACAATTTAATATAATATCCATTATATTGATTGAAAAAAATGCAATCCTGGAAAGAGATTAAAATGGGTGCTTATTGGCCACTAAGATTATGACACAATTTAACTTCCCCAACAACTGCTAAAAATTATCTAATATCGAACTGAGTTTTTACATTCCTCCTGCTTTTTTTGGAGGGGGACAGTCAACTGTTTTTGACTATGAGAGTTGAGCAGAAAGGCTGCCATTTTTTATGCAGGGAGGAGATGATGGATTAATTGAACTGCCAATCATTTGCTTCTTCAAGCCTGCTTTGAACAGTAATAATCTTCATTTTAGGAGTCACAGAAATAATAAATGAGCCGTTTCCATTGATGTTCTAATTTAATTTAATATTCCAATTTCAATCGAACCTGGTCACAAAGAAAGCAGGAGAACCACTGGGAAACAAGGCCTTCCTTCCTTCCTTCCTTCCTTCCTTCCTTCCTTCCTTCCTACCTTCCTTCCTTCCTTCCTTCCTTCCTTCCTTTCGATAGGAATAGAGTGTGTGAAGAGATGGATTACCATTTGCTTGCCTACTCAGTGCCTCTCCTGGATGATTAAATTGCGGAATGACTTGTGCTGGAAAATGGATGGATGTGACAAGTTCTCCTGAACTTCTTCAAGGCTTGATGAGATCCATCTGGACTGCAGTTTGAGTTTGGACCTTAGTTCTTATCCTTCCTGTTAGGCAGTGTCCAGAAAGAGGTGCTGGAAAAGATCTAGGAGTTTCCTTTTTAAAATTTATTTACTTTGCTAAGATAGTAGACTTGCTGTTATTCTTTGATTACATATCACTACATCACACTTCAGCTTTTCTTTAGTCCAAGTTTTAATCTGAAAAGCCCTTTAATCGCTGTATAACTAAATTAGTACAGAAACACTCCATGCTATTCATAAACATTATATTGAAATGTATTTATTTTTGGGGGGGGAAGTTAAATATCATTTATTTTCTATCCAACTGAATTAATTACTTAGGTTTAGAGGTTTTTGACATGCAGTAGAAAAACCAGTTCACATTAAGCTGGTTTAAGACCCCTTGGTCTCAGTGGAAGAGAACAGTAGTTGCAGTTGATCCATTTGTCTTTCTTGAGCACAGTATACAGAAAAATTAAGTAATTTGGAGATCATAAAATGATTGCTGGGCTACTTGTGTTGCTAAGTTCTCTCTGTTTTTTCCTCTCTTTATCAGGCCCTTTTGAAGATGCTCTCAAGAATCAAATGCCTGGGTCTGTTTTGAATAAGGCTACCTCAGTTGAATGTACCAGTCCTCTCCTTTCCAGAGCAAATGCAACAGCTGTAGCTGAAGAATTGAGCATTGAGCCCTGGTATCAAGGAGAAATGACCAGGAAAGAGGCAGAACAGCTCTTAAAGAAAAGTGGAGACTTTCTGGTTAGGAAAAGTACCTCCAATCCAGGATCCTATGTTCTCACTGGACTACAGAATGGACAAGCCAAACATCTTCTGTTGGTAGATCCCGAAGGAGTTGTAAGTATTTTATCCTAAGGCCTCTTTTATCCTAGGTTGTAGAAACATAGCCTTCTGCACTATCCAATTTCATTATTAAAGAAGACTTAGCAACACTTACTTGTGGTGGTGCAATAGGATATTCAGAGCAACAGAGGATCTTATCTTAGGGACCAGGGCAATTTTGAAGAGATGCTTCAGCTTGACGAAACTCAGTGCATATAAGTCCTGCTTCTCGAGAGATGCCACCTCAGAAGCCCTGTAAGGATTTGGTGTGTGCAAATCCACCCTGATTTCATTCAGATTGAAAAGCTGAGATTCAATAGTTGCACAATTTGATTCAGTTTTGCATCTTGAAATTCATAGGCAATATGATTCAGTTCAGCTGGATATGAGTCAATGAAAGTTTCAACCATAAGCATCAAAATATCTGTAACTGCCTCATGAGGGTGGACGAATGGGATTAAAATGAAATGGGGGACAGCTCTATAAGGGAAAGTGATGCTGCAGAGGCTTAGCTTAATATCCTCAGGGATTTCATTGCAGTAAAGGTTTGAGACATTACCCTTGCACTTCTTTTCAGAGAAGACATCAGGAGAAGGACAAGGCCGCCTAGTAACTCCAAGCTGCCCATCCAAAAACCAACACAGTTGCATGGAACTGCTGCAAACAATTTTATATTCCAGTTTTAAAATAAAACTTTAAAAAGCAGCTTTACTTGACTGATAGGACATTGATATGGTTTAATGGGAGGGGAAGCCTTGTTTGGGAATGTTATGAAATAACCAAGATCTTAAAAATTGCAGGAGTTCAATCTTCATCCAATTATCTCTTTTTTCTTTATATCATTTCCAAATCATACAAAATTATTCTATCATTATCGTCTTTGGTGAGATGCCACCTTAAATACTTTGTCCAGTTTTGAGCTACATGCTTTAAGATGGGTTGAGGCTTGGAAAAGGGAACAATCAGGGTACTAAGGCCTATGGTGATCCTTTGCAGTAATTAGGCATGCTTAACTTTGAGAATAGCTAAGGAGGGATGTGTTAATACTCTTCAAATGCTTGAGAAGATGTTGCAAAGAATAAGGTCATTCTCTGTTGCTCCAAGTTTTGGATATAAATTTTGGAATTCCTGCCCTAAATTTAGGCTTGAATCTGATGACCCAGATGCCATTTTCTGACTGCTAAAAGTATTCCTGTGCAAAGCAGACTGCATGGTTCTTGATCAAAGCAAACTTCGTGGTTCTTCTCATCCTTATCTCAACTGCAAACCTCAGGCTTAGCAGAAGGCACTGTTCACTGTCTGAAGAGGAGAGCTTGGAGGGCACTGGGTGATGGAATTTCCCATTCCAATAATATCCTTCTTATAGACAAAACCCAAACCTTCCTCTCCATCTCAATCAAAACCGTGACAGAATAACAGGAGAATGATCTCTCTTTTTTCTGCTGATTCTCACTCCAAGGGAACTTTCTAGAAGAAGAATAAGACAAGAATGGCAAAACGCAGTCACTAAGAACAGCAGATTGTGTCATTTTCTCAAGTCTGAAGGCAAAGTTTGTGAAAACATTCCCAGGTTGGTCATGTCAGCATCAGAGAACGCAGCATAAGGTCTATTCACCTGCTCCACTAAAGCTTTTTTCATATATGGAAGAAGAGTTGCATCTCTGTTTAAGCCCTTGTTAAGGCCAGAAAGGTAGTTGAACCTCTCCAAAGCAATCTGGGGGCAAATAAACTGATGCAATGCTTTGAATCAGTTTGGCGATTCAGGGGTCAGATGGCATGATTTTGACATATGTATCAAATTCATTTCAAGTAACCAGCATGGTTAGCTAGATCAGTGGTCACCAACCTTTCAGATCTCAGGGACCACTAAATTCATAATTTTAAATCCAGCGGACCACTAATATTAATTTCTTTAAAAATACATACATTTATAAAATAATGATCAGAGAGCTTCCATTTTATTAATATAAAAGGCACCTATGTAATATAACAAAATTAAAAAGATTATTTAATCATAACAAAATCTTTAAGGTTTGTCTTATTCTAGCAAAATTATTAAAGTTAGCTTAATTATTACAAAATAATTGAAGCTTATTTAAGTATTACACATTTTAGTGTGATATTTGTTCCTGAGAGAGAGAGAGAAGAGAGAATGAGAGAGAGAATGAAAGAGAGAGAGACAGACACACACGTACACAGAGACAGACAGACAGACACACACACACACACACGCACACATACACAGAGGAACCAAACAACTATACAAAAAAATTCAAATAATCTCCAGATTTTCCTGCAGACCACCAAAATTCTCTCGTGGCCCACAGGTTGGCGACCACTGAGCTAGATTGTACATGGAATGATTTTCTTCTGACAGGGAAAGAGCTGGCTCTTTCTCTGCAATCAGTTGTTTATTTACAAATAAGTCTCTATTTCAAGAATGCACCTGCAGATCTACTTCTGGTTCCCAGCCAATTTGTATCCAAACTGAGTAACTTTCCACATGAGCCTTCTGAACCATATTCCTTGGAAGCCACCTCTGATATGGCTTGCTTCATTTAGGAGGGAATTGCTTTCCCATCAGGAAAGAGAATGGAGATTTTTTTTCTTTCCCAATAAGGTTTTTTTTGTGTCTTGATATCATTTGAAATAGAATGGATAATTCTGTATCATCCCTAGTGCCGAAAAAAACCTCAGTAGGACGCATCATCCTTTTTTATTGGGTCTAAATTTCACTACTCCTTTATAGGCTGGTCTTTGGTCCTTGATGAGGAACCAAGAAATAATAGGTGCAACTTTCATGTTTGAACAGTAGAGGACACTCAAAGTTTATTCTCATCACATCGACGAGGCTGTATTAGGCTGAGGTTGCAAATCAGGGAAATGCTTCATAGAGCGAGAAGACATACCTCATTTCAGAAGTATGATGCTGATTTTTCTGCTCGAAAGAGTTGCCCGTCTGTTAAAGACTACAGTCTTAACTTGTATCTGAGCTCTTAAAGTGCTTCAATTTAACTTCAGTCTCCCCGTTCATAATGTGATTCATGTATTCATGTATTTGCTCATTATTCGCACCAGTAAAGTTGGACATTAAAAATCTGCAAGGGAATATACAAATGACGAAAAGTAGTCTTTTTCATACCTGTACTATAATATTTTATATTGTGCTATAGATTAGTAGAATCAAGCATGGTGCAGGTAATCCTCGACTAGCCACTGTTTGCTTAGTGACCATTTGAAGTTACAACAGCACTGAAAAAAGTGACTCATAACCATTTTTTACACTTATGATGGTTGCAGCATCCTCATTATTCATTGTGATTTACATTCGGATGTTTGATCACTGGTTCATATTTAGGACGGTTGCAATGTCCCGGGATTATGGGATCATCTTTTGCGACCTCCTGACAAGCAAAGTCAATGGGGAAGCCAGATTCATTTAATAACCGTGCTATTAACTTAATAACTGCAGTGATTCACTTAACAAATGTGACAAGAAGAGTCGTAAAATGAGACAAAACTCACTTGACAAGTTTCTCACTTAGCAACATACATTTTGGGCTCAGATGAGCTCATAAATTGAGGACTACCTGCAGTTAAAGAAATAGGTATAGACCAAAGAAATAGGCTCGTTTTGAAGTTGATCCCTCCCTGATCTTCTCCCAGCCTGACTTTCTAAGCCTTATGATTTTCCAGACAGCCATACCTATCAAATTCATATGACAGTATTGTGACACCTGGCTCAGGCCTTAAATTAGGCATCAAAACTGCCCTCTCTGGCAATTAATATGACTCCATGCCCTTTCTTATTTTCAGGTTCGTACAAAGGACCGTACCTTTGACAGCATTAGTCACCTGATCAAACATCATCTTGAGCACAATTTGCCCATTGTCTCTTCTGGAACTCAGCTCTGCTTCCAACAGCCTGTCGAAAAAAAACAGTGACTGGGCCTGCAGCTGGTGAGATATGCAACAAGCCACAATCAGAAATAAAGTGTAGCTGTAGGTCCATAGAAAAAGAAAAATTATCTGTTGAGGTTTTGTAGGTTAAAGAAATATCGTACTGCAGGGTATCAGAATAATACGTTCTTAGGACTTTGAATTAGGGAAACATTTAAAAATGCTTAAGGAGAATTTTCAGAAAAGTGTCTTTACTCAAAGTGTTCTCATTCCTTTACAAGAACACTGCTTGTTGTACATACACACACGTTCCATTCTATATAGATATGGTAGATAGTTATATTTTTGAAGTCCATCTGCCGAAGACAACAACCATTTTTCTACTCTTCAGTGCAGTTTTAACAGAAGAAAAGCTCTAAGTTGTGTATGATTGTGAAGTTAGAATGTAAGTATCACAAGTCTTGTTTCCTTTAGAAAATTAAAGCTAAAAAAGGGAAGAGTAGAAGTGTAACATAATAAGCACAATTGTAGAGAGCAAACAGAAAAAAAGAGCACCGAGCAAGCATCAGATAAAGGAAAATGAGTCTATGGAATAGAACTCCAACAGAAAATGTTATCCTGAATCAACTTTTAACACATTCTTATTTCTCAAGTAAATGATCATTTCCCCACATTTCAGATGTCTCATTTCAGTTCTTATTTAACACTACACTTTGTTTTGACTTTGACTTGATGTTATCTGTGTATGAAGTACATGCATTGCATTTTCTAATAATATGCTGTATGAAATGACTTTGATTTAATAAAACAGTGTTCAGTATCAAGGTTTTATTATACATGTAACTCTTCTTTTGCAGTCAAGTCTAAAATTATGTGCCCATCTTTTTCTAGAAGAATCTTCATGGTGGGAAAGCATACATAAGGGGAGGGATAGACTGTCTTGTTGGACACATTTTATTAGAGTCGAAAACTATATAATATTTTTTAAAAGGGTCAGGTGGTGGCAATGTTATAACATTGCAAGGTAGAATAGGGTTTTCCGTTTTTTCAGTCTTTACTGATTTTGCGTGGGGATCGGGTAGCAAGGCTATCTACTTAATAGCTACTTGAAGCCTGCTGGAAACATAATGGATTTTTTAAAGATTAAAATTAATAAAGGAAATAATAAAGAAAATTATTATCCCAACCTCATAAGAATTTGGATTACTCAAATACACATTTACTTCATAATTACATTTATTCATATATTCTCCAAATGCCCAGTTAAGAATTGAGACAGGCATGCCTCAAATTCAGGTAAGAGCCTGGAAGATGATGATCATCCATTGGCTTAAAGTGCATTTCTTTCCAGAGGGACTGTCTCCACTAGTGTTGACTGACAACTTCCCCTCCCCCTGGAAACAGGCGATAGATCACAAGCTGGGCTCTTATGGGGTCTCATCGGTATTCTTAATGTCCCTAGGCTATGATCAAGCAAAGCAAGTAGTAATCACTAGAATGAAGGACATGTAGTTCCAAGAAGAGCTGAATAGGTTGCCTTTTCACAGTAAGGATAGCATCAAACAGGGTGTGTGGGAATCGCCAAGATATCTGAATGATCTGACCTCCCCAAAATAAAGAACAGCTTTCTTCAGAGCAAGGTTTAACCTTTTCCCTTCAGGGCAGGTATAAGAGAACACCAATAGCAGAACGGGTGTGTATATGCAGCAAAGGAGAAGTCGAAGATCTCTCACATATTTTATTGTACTGTGAGTCATACAGAGGTTATAGGTCAGCATATATTCTTCCCTTATTAGAGAGATTGCCAGGGAGGGCAGACAATGTTTATGTGGGCTTTCTCCTCCAGGACTCAAACCATGCATGCAGTGGCAAAATTCCGTGTTGCTGCAATGTCCACAAGGAAAAAATTGGCAACAGAATTATAGCTGCCAACTTGTGCTAATTTTTTGGAGAGATCTCTAACAATTTTTGGAACATTATATTTACTCATATACTTATTGGCTTTTCACTCACGTAAACTAGGAAGTGACCCTAATCTTTTGGAGAACATGTATTTTCTAAACAGTGATGTTATTATTTATTATTAATGTCAGTACTATTTTTTAATATATTGCAAAAAGTGATGTCTACTGCTGGTCTATGACCACAATAATAAAGTAGACATCACTTTTTGCAATATATTAAAAAATAGTACTGACATTAATAATAAATTTGAGAAAAGAAGGACAATGGGGTATGTGGTGTAGGAGAATGAGTGGCAGAATCTGGGGGTAGGTTTAAAACAGGTATCAGCCTAGAATCCCTATGTAGCCACAAGTGAACTAACTCCAACCTCCCTTGAATTCCGTTAACCCTTACCTAACTCCAAGCAGATGTTAATGGCCGCGGTGGAGGAGATGGCCGCGGTGGAGGAGGCTGCTCGAACCATGGGCGGCGAGTTTTGAGTTTTTTGAGGGAATTTTAAGGGCTATGGGCCGGTTTGGTCCGCTTCCAGCCCTCAGTTCC
>JANHFO010004147.1:85823-104301 GCA_032468095.1 Pareas carinatus
TCTATCTATCTATCTATCTATCTATCTATCTATCTATCTATCTATCTATCTATCTATCTATCTATCTATCTATCCCTATCTCTCTATCCCTGTCTCTCTCTGTGAAACTAAGGGAAAGGCAAATGGTATAATATAATATCTTGATGTTGTGGAATGGAGTTGATGAATACACAGAGGGAAGTAAATATAAGTATTGAATGGAAGAGCTAAGAGCTTATAGGTGCAAAAGAAGGATATCAGGAGAGTTAGGGAGCAGAGGTAGGGGCAGGGGATAATGTGCCCCACAACCACTCCTTCCTACTTGTAATCTACCAGTAGGGTTATATTGAGCACAGGACTTTGGAAAATGTTTAAAACCTGAGTTCAAAGACAGAGTAGCTTGGCTGTCAAGTTACAGGCATTAAGGTAGGGTGGGGGTGGGCAAACAGGATGGGGGTGTCCGTGGACATTGCTACTTTGTTTCTATGAAGCTGATTTATCTATTGTTCCTTGATGCAAAGTTCCCATGGACCCTAGAGGAACTTAGAAACAAAAGAATGACTTGTTCCTTATTATTTTGATTATTGCAGCATCAGAGCAATTCTAAGGAACTGTAGGGGAGGGGAGATTTTTTTTAAAAAGGCCATTAGTGTCAAAGAGATAATGTGGGCAATGGTGGGCGAATGGAGCATCCCACGTTTCCAGTTCCCAACAAAGTGGGAAAGCCACTTTAGACTGAAGGGCAGAATTGCCCTAAATTAAAAGATTTGCTTGGGAACTGGTAGCTTTCATTACATTTCCAGATTAACAAAATTCAAATTACAGTGGCTCCTCCTCCTCCTCCTCCTCCTCCTCCTCCTCCTCCTCCTCCTCCCCCCCTTTATTTTCTAATGTTCAGGTAGTGATTGTGTTACTTATTCAGCCAAAATGGACAACATACCTAAATGCAAATGATCTGAAGACCCCAGGGATTATAAAACTACTGTTTTCATTGGAAAACTATTCCCTAAAGGGGAAAAGAAAAACTCAAAACTGTTGGAAGTGCAAACTATGGGCCTTGCTTAAGGAATGCAATACTGGGACTTGCAGATTCTTTGTATTTTTGGCTATCAGGACAGAGTTACTGGCATGGCTCACATTATTGATGTTTCATCCATCAATTTTAAAACCACTTTTGACCTCTTCAAACCCAGCTTCCAATATATCATATCATATCATATCATATCATGCCATGCCATGCCATGCCATGCCATGTCATGCCACATGTTGAAACCCATCTGTTTCACCATGTTCTGCCCATATTGTGACTTCCTGGCCTGTATAAATATTTCACAAAGACAATGAGATGTTCTGGAATTCCCATTTTGAACACTTTCCAGAACTTCATGTGATCAATTTAATCAGAGCCTTTTCTGATGGATCCGATGCCAGGCACCGTAAATACTTGCAGAATCTTTATTTTTGTAACTCTAACACAGTAAAACTCCACACCAACTTTTTTTCCTGGCTCTTTAAATAGCCCGGCGTGCTTTAACCAATCAGCATGGGCCAGCCCCAGCAGACAAGAAACCTGAGCCGAGGGGAGAAATAGCTTTAATTGCTTCCCTTCCGCAGCCGGCTCCCAGCAGCCTGAGATCCTACATTTTCTATAACTGATGAAGTGCACACTGATTTCTTTTGGGTATTCTTCAGCTTTTCAATTATCCAGTGTGCATCTGCAATAATATCTCATGTTTCTTGGCCTTTTCTAAAGCCAGTTGGAACATCTGGCATATCTTTTCCCATTTAGATTCTAATCTGTGCTAAGCATTTGCTAGCATATGAAATTAAGGATATTATATGACAATTTGCTCATTGGAATGTGAATTGAAATCCTCCAATCAGCTGGCCACTGTGTCATCCTCCAGATTTGCCCGCATAGCTTGGTTAGGACTTTGACTGATTGTTCTTTTGTTGCTTGCCATATTTCAATGAACGTTCCATTAGTATCTGTAGCCAGGGCCGACCCAAGGATAAGAGAGGCTCGGTACGAAACGTCTCATGCACAATGTCTCATGTGGGTCCTTGGCAAGTGTGGGGCAAGGCCTATTTATTAACCCCACGAGGCCTTGGCAAGTGCTGAGCCTTGTGCAGTTGCACCATTTGCACCGCCCTTCGGTTGGCCCTGCCTGTAGCCTTTCTGCTTGGTAATGAATGGAGTGCTGATCTAATTTCATCTCCTAGTACTATAGGATTTTGTAAGTAAGTAAGTAATTAAGACATATTAAGTAAGAAATTACTTAAATGTCTAATGAAAGATTGAAGGAGTAGGTGTAAACCTTTATGAATAAGACTGAATAAGTACCGATGGATGATAGATATCATGTTTATCTAGCTGGCAGATGCTGATTAAAATATTGAATTCTGTTGTTTTTTGTTCTGTGTGTTTGTTTCTGTTTGTTGTTGAAAATAATAAAAAAATTTAACAAAAAAAATAGAAATAGTTTCTAAGTTTTTTGAATGTTGACATTTCTGCTTTATAGTGTTTCAGTATACTTTTTCCATCATCCCTCTCGCTTTTGAATTGGTTGGCATCTGTCCATGGGTGTTCTTTAGCAAACCAATTTAAGGATGATATTCAGAACTCCTTTGAGAGGCTTTCCTTGTTCTTCCATATCTGTCTCCATCCTCAGTGTCTTTACAGATGTTGCAGTCCCGCCTCTTGTCTCTCCTAGCAGCTGTCTGAACTCTTTGTTAAATTCTTTTCTGAGATTTTTGTCTTTCTTGGCTCTGGCTTCTCTTCTCTCCTTGGCAATTTGCATGGTTTGTGCTGATATACAGTTTGCTTTCTTCTACACATTTGTGTTTGGTAGTCTTTTTTCACAGTCATCTTTCATGACTTCTTAACATTAATTCCATAATTCCTTGATTCTTTAACAATGAAATTTAGGCATTAGAGTGATACCTGATGTTCTCCTTGGTGGTGTATGTTCAAAATATATTGTAGAAATGTAATTAGTTTTTTCTCCTTCTTTAACTTAATTTGGAGCTTGAACATGAACAATTGATGAACAGTACCAAAGTTGGCACTTAGCCATGTCTTTGATAGTATAGTTGAGCTCCTCCGCCTCCTTTTGACAGTAATGTAGTCAATTTGATTTCTATATGCTCCATCTGGCGATGACCATGTACAAAGGCATTGTTTTGATTATCTGAAGACATGTTAGCTATGACAAAATAATTGATAAGTAGATCTCCTGCTTCATTTTTATTTTATTTCTTAAACTGTATGATCAAAGTACATTTTTTTCTTTCATGTTTCCAAATTTGGCATTCTAGTCTCCAATGATAAACAGCACATCTTGCCTGAATGCTCTGTCAATTTCATTTTGAATTTGATCATAGAAGTAATAAATCTTCTTCCTTTTCTGCCTCAGAAGCATAATTTGAATGATAGACATAAAGGGGTCTCTCCAAAGTCTGAATGATATTATTTGGTCATTGATTCCATTGTAAGCAAGTACTTTTTTTTGCCATACCCTTCCTAATTATAAAACAGCCCAGTCTCTTCTTTCTGTTCATGACTTGAGTAATAATCAGTATAATCTTCTGACTAAAAGTGTCTGATCCCAGCCCATCTCAATTTCACCTACAAATTTGTAGTTGTTTCATTTAATCTTTCATTGTGTTGAGCTTTCCTGCGTTCATACCTCTTACCTTCTGGGTTCCTACTGTAATTCTATCTTTGCAGCTTCAGATTTTCTTTTCCTGTATGGCACCATCAGCAACTAGACATCCTGAAGGCTTTAATCTAGCCATGTCATGAATATCATTATGATAAGAAATTGCAACAAACCTAAAGTGTATTTAATGTGCATAGTTTTCATAATTGAAAAGAAACATGTTTAATGGGTAGAAGATATAGAGCAAAAACATCTAAATGATTTTGTAATATGGATTTCAGAGGGTTTTTTTTAAAATAGATGTGTACTTCCCTTTGTATCAATGGCTGTACTGACCCAGTGTCCAGGATGATTACAGAGTCTTTGTAATCTTTGAGGTATTATGCTGCATTATGCTCATCTGAATTCAAACACATTAAAGGTGAAAATCAGGTCTAATCCTAACAATGATTTATAGCATTTTATAGTATCTTCTAATTATTGTTGTCTTGAAATAACAACAGCAATAACAGGTTTTATATTTCCACAGCAATGAATGACATTAGAAAATGTTCTAAATCACTCATGAGGAAATTTTGCACATTTCATACCTTCGGAGGCAAATTATACGCTCTTAATATCCTCAAATATATTCTACAAATTTCAGAGAGTCTATATCAGCCACTCCCAGCCTGGGGTATTTCAGGTGTCTTGGGAATATAAGTCCCAGTATTTTCCAGACATCTCAATCAACCTAGCTATGAATTCTGAAATTATAACCCCAAAATAACGAGGCAATTAGTTGAGGAAACACTGTCCTACTTCATGAAGTATCAATCACTGAATCTTGAAACGTCCATATAGTATGCAAACTGTATGTTTTGCTTCTACTGTAAGTTCAGTTGATCTGCCATTAGAATGTCTTTTGGTTTTGTATTTTTTTCACATTTTTATTAGGATGATGGAACCCCAAGATTCGGAAAATAAACAATAATGATAATAGTTATTTTTGTAACCTCAGAGTTTCTTATCTGATAGCAACAGTTTATTTTCCTTAGAAGCAAAAGATAGTGGTAACTGCATAAGTTTGCATACTTGATATGGAGACAAAGAAATAATAGATTTTTCTTTCAATGACTTGGGGTAAGAAAAAAATAGAAGTGGCTATCCCTTTTGGAGGAAAATGTTAATGGTGACTGTTGTTTCAAATAATTACTAGTAAATCAGCTGAAGGTGTTACAAAGCTGCTTAGACAGGTTCTCTATCTATATGCAATTGAGCCTTGCATCATGTTTTGTTGACATTACCCTGACACTTTAGCTCAGAAATCTGTTTTGTTTCAGGAAGAACCTCAAACCACTGAAGCTTTGCCAACTGCTAACAACCAGACAAATGTCCTAAAGGACACAGAAGGTCAGAGCCTAAGAGTTTGTGCATTTCCTCTACCATTCAAATTAAAGAGAAATGTTCCCAGAGGATTGGCATTTCATACAAATGCATCTGTAAATTGGCCAATCCAGAATTCTGATAGGGAAAAAAAACAAAACCCTAATCCTGGACCATTTCCATCCCCCAAATGGATGAACTGGTCAGAAAATGTGGTTGCTATATTTACTCTTTCCGTTTGCGGTTTGTATATTCTATTTTTAAAAATAACATTTGAATTTTAATAATGATTGCTCATATTTTTATAATGATTTTTAAACGACCGTTTTGATGCTGCTGTTTTGTTTAATTGTTGTACACCACTCAGAGTCACTTCTGGTGAGATGGGCCGGCTATATAAATTTGATAAGCAAATAACAAACAAACAAGTAAACATCAGCTGAACAATGGATATGTTCTCTATCAATACTTTGTAGCATAGCTGTGGCCAGTCACACATCTGCCATGTTAATTAAAGTTAAATTAGACCATGCTGATGTTTTCTTTGTTTATTAGATCAACTAACTGATACTTTGTTCGACATGACATAACTTGAACACACCTGCAGTATCTACAATTTTAACGAAGCACAAACTTTTAATACAGTAGACGCAGAATAACAGATTTGGAAGGGACCTTGGAGATCTTCTAGTCCAACCCCCTGCTCAAGCAGAAGACCCTGTATCATTTCAGACAAGTGGCTGCCCAGCCTCTTCTTAAACGTCTCCATGGATGGAGCACCCACAGTTTGAGAAGACAAGGTGCTCCATTGGTTAATTGTTCTCACTGTTAGTTCTAGTTTGTTTCTCTCGTTGTTTAGTTTCCATTGTTTCTGGAGCTTTGAAAAATAGATTGTGGCAGACCCTGAAATATTGGAACACCTTTTAATTATATTTTAATAGTATATTCTCTTGTTTTTTGATAATCTCTTCTAGATGCTTTAAAAGGTACAAATGCATTTTTCTACTCTTATCGGCAACCACCTGTTCATCATTCCTTATGTAAGACCTGATCATAACTTTCACTCTGTCCTGATACTGTCTGGTTCATTTTTGGCCCCCACCATTCTATACAGACCAGGGAACTGTATCCGGTGGCGCCACCGCCTCAGGAAGACTTATATAAACACCAGGAGAGCTATTCAGCATTATCAAAAAACCGCAAAGCCATACGGTTATAGAAAATGACTACCTAATTTACATACATAGATTCAAATTCAGAACTCAGCATTGTATTTGAAATAGAAATGTTATGTATCTCACCTTGAGGTGGAACAAATATAGCCAAGGGAAATCAGAGTTTTTGTTGATTCTGCACTGCAGACGTGATTGAAAGGCAACTTGAAGTTTCCTCATTTTCCATTCTTATCATTGTTTATCTCTAAACCAGATTGAACTAAAAAGTTCTTCAAATATAGGACATCCTCAAAGGAAGATGTAAACATGCAAATATCCTACCAAAAAGAAGAATGCTTGTATTTTAGTTCCTGTGAGCCTATCAAGAAGTACGGCCAATTTTTCTCTAGAGGTGCAGATCTATTCATATTCATCATGATGACATGATGAATGTACATGTACTTTATGACTATGAATGTATCTGATGCTGATAGACACAATTCATGCTTAAGGTCATGGTTTGTGATTGCATCTTATACTTGCTTTATGTAATGAAGACTATGAATGTATTTTATGCTTATATGCACAACTGATTATGCCTATATATACAACAACTATACCTATATATACAAATGATCATGATTATGCTTATATACTCAAATGTCTATGAAAATATATCTTTGATTGCATCTTGTTGTAATCACAGTTGTATGTAGGTATTGAGCATGTTCACTGTAGACAAATTTCTTGTGTGTCCTGACACACATGGCAAAATAAATTCTGATTCTGAAATATTTTGATGCAATTCTTACTGCGTCTAAGCAAACTGCTTCTGAGAAAAAAAATTGAGCTCATATTTTTAATCTGACAGTTTGTGATGAAACAGCTGACAAACATCAGGAAAAAATCATTTATCACATGGTAAAACATAATATGCTCCCAAGGCCTTACTTGGGGAATCTTTAATGTCTACATAGCAATGCAAACAAAGTCAGTTTCTTTCATGAATGTTGAACTGAACTTTTGAACTCACCAAATCATTTGGGATCTGCAGTGTGAGTGCAATACTTGCTTGTTTGGTGTATCTTAAAATAGATCTGTTTAAAGAAAATTATTCGCAAGAATCAAATTGAAATTGGTGGGCAGGGAAACAGAGATTTGTTAAAAATGAAGAAAATAAAATTATGCTTTATCCTAAGCCAGTTTGGTCTAGTGGTTAAGATGCTGGTGTAAAAAACAGGAGATTGTGAATTCTAGTCCCATTTTAGACATGAAAGCCATCTGGGTGACTTTGAGCCAGTCATCTCTCTCTTAACTCAACTCACCTCGCAGGTTGTTGCTATAGGGAAAATTGGAAGGGGAAAGAGTATTAGGTATGTTTGCCACATTGAACAATTTGTAATGTAATAAATGTGGAATAAAAATATAATAAATAAGTAAATGAGTTGTTCTATATGGTATCTTTCAAGACATACTCATTTAGCAGCAGTTCTGAGATGAAAGAATATTGGACTATAGGAATTCATTCAATCATTTTATATTTCCATGGGAGGAAATGACATGAAAGCCAGTTGGGTGATGTTGGGCCAGACACTTTCTGTCAGTCCGTGATGTCAGGTTTGGGTTAATAGCTGGTCAGAAAAATTCTGGTTAAACACATTGGATCAACACTTGGTTGATCTTGCATTTGCTGGAAAATGCTAGGAAGAAAAAAAATGAGGGGAAACAAGTAAGCAAAATATGCTTTATCTAATCGATATCATGGGTTCAGAGGTTTCAGTATATTTTTAAATAGGAGGGTTTTTTCCCATATAGTTTTCTATCACAAAGAGGATGTAGGTAAAATTTGTTTGGCCAGCTTTTTGATGCCTCCCCTCCGCTGCTCCCTTCTCTTCCTCAGCTGAACATGGATATTAATGTGGACTTAATGGAGTTTCAGCCTGTGGATTACTGCAACTGGCAGATACAATTATTAGAAAGCAGGGGAGGAAGCTTCAGGAAGAGCATTTTGCCAACAGGAAGTGCCAGCAAACTGGTAAAAGTCTTGAAAAAATAAATGTAACCTTTTTTTCCACTAATTTTTGTGGAAGTGACAACCTTTTAGGTGTTGCACTTCAACTTCCCTATAATTCATTCTGTCTGACTGTAGAGCAAATTGACTGGGACACAATGAGAGCTGCAGAGTGATGCAGCTGGAGAACCTTAATTTGGAAAGCACCGTTTGAAAGCTGCTGCCTCTGAAAGTCATGTTTCATATTTCCCTACATATCATGGCTGAAAATAAGTAGTGTTTTTTTTAAAAGGAAGTGTTATTAATGACCATTTGCCTTGAGGAAGTCATTATGACTTTTTAAAATTGTAAGGAGCATTGAGTAGGCAATGACAGTATCAAAACATAAATAGCCATCTGAAGGAAGTAGAAAGAAGACTGTGTAATGTCAAAATTCAATCTAATGGTTAAAGAAGATGTGAATAGATCTCAAACCAATGCATTCAATGTAATGCTCTTGCTTTTTCCAAATTTCTCAGTAGAACTAACAAGAGTACTTTGCATAAATGGTAAACCCAAATGAACATCTTGCAAAATATTTATGCATATTTATACTAAAAGTTAATTGGCATAATAAACAAATAATTAATTGACAATCAAATCAGTCAAGTCTGGGCTTTTTTCCATTCAGGTTTTTCATTTTTGCTGCTTGTTTCTGTAGCTTTCTATGCCATCTCTATTCATCAAAAAATGGTAATTGATTAAAATAAAGGCATTAAGAGTTGAGTGAAAAAGCTGTAACAAGAGCACAGAAAATGCTTCTTTCTGAGACAGAACTCTGGAGTGTTGGGCTAAACAATGGAAAGATTATAGACTATTCTGAGTGATTGTTTTTTTCCCAAAAAGTCATTTGATCTCAGTGGTGTTCTAAGAAAATAATAACTGGCCCTTTCTGAAAGAACTTCCATTTCTATTTAAAGTATAGTTGAAACTTTATACTAGCAATGCTTATTTATAGCATGCTTGAAATGATTGCTTTCATTGATCACAAGAAATGGATAGTATCGAAAAGGAAATTAATGAATATAAGAAAGTTGGTAGTTTTTGAATGCTACAATACAAAGAGATTCTCCACACTGAGGAACCAGAAGGAAGGTAGAAGATGCTAAATGGCTCAGAGGTATGAAGAACAGGGAACTGAACTGAGGAAGATATGATGGTAATCTTTAAATACTTCAAATATTGTTATAGTAAAAAGTGTGGATTTATCCACCAGAGCTTTCAAGGGTAGGAGAAGAAAGGTGGAAGCTTTACAAAGGGAGATCCAAATTCTGAATAAGAAGAAACTTCATGACCATGAGAACTATTAAGAATGGGACAGTCTGCCTTCTGAAGCTGTGAGGGCTCCATATCTGGATGTTTTCAAGCAAAGCTTGGACAGCCATTTGTCTGGGACAGGAGCTCTTGCTCAGGGCAAAGTATTCACAAAAGCCTTTGCTAGTCTGGAAAGGTGCTACCAGGCTCCTTCTGACAGGTAGCAGCGAATAATTATCACACTGGTTTTTTTTTTCCCAGAGAAGCTCACTGCACATTTCTCACTGATAGAGGTTTATGGTTTCCTGTCTAGACTAATCATAAAGCCACCAATTGTTTTCCATTTGACTCTATATAGCTTTTGTACCGTTGTGCCATTGGTTTCCTTGACATTCACAAAAACATGACTGCATGAGCACATGGAAATATTGCAATAACCTAGAACTCTTTTGTATAAATTGAGCCAGTAAGATCATGTTCTTCTCTCCCACTTTTCTCCAAAGTCTAGACATTTCAAGATACAGGGTACTACTTCCCATTTATCTTGAAATGTACCTTTACAAGAGGAGGAGAAATCTGCAACTTCGACCAAAGCCATTGCTTTGTTTGTTAGACCAGCCATCGATAGACCTCCTTAATCTGTTGCATTTATTTAATTATTTAAAAGATTTATATATAGTCCAAGCTTATTGCACACAGTTCTGAGTGGCTAGTAATAGTGCTAAGATCACATACAACGTAAAGCAAAAACAAAAAAGATCAAGAAAAACTAGGTATCCAACTCATCATAGACATTCCTCCATCTATGTGATCTCCAGACTTCAACTTTATTATCCCAATGCCTGGGGGAGCCCCTCCCACTCCAATCTTTACAGTGCTCTTTAGAAGTTGGATGCCTGCTGGATTTCAAGGGGAAGGGTATTCTGAAGGGCAGGGGCTCCTGTGAAAAGGCATGCTTCCTTGGTCCTGCTAGATGGGTATATTTAAGGAAAGAGACCGTGAATGAGTCCACTCTATCTGATGTGATAAAACAGGAAGATATCTCAGGGAAAAAAATGGTCTCACAAATAATCTGACTCTGTGTCATATAGGATTTTCAAGGTTATAACCAGCACATTGAATTGTACCCATAATGGTGTAATATGGACAAATGATGGACTCAAATCAAGGCCCAAACCAATGCTAATGCTATGTTCTGAACTAGTTGTAATTTCTTGGTGATCTTCAAGGGCAGCCCCACGTAGAATACATTGCAATAGTCCAATTGGGAAATAAGTGGCCATGAGCAAAGCCTCTCTGTTCAGGAATGGGCACAATTATTGCACAAGACAATTATTGCAAAGCATTCACAGTCATGGCTGTTCCCTACTCCCTGAGTCTAGGAGAACCCCCAAATTGTAGACCAGCTGTGACATAGTGGTCCCCCATCCAAACCCCATCCAAACCCCCAAAGCCATTCCATCATGCTAGGATTGAGCCAGAGCTGATTCCTTCCCATCGAGACCTTTGCAACTCATCAGGCACTGGATCAGCACTGAAATGATATCGCCTGCCACGTCCTGAGGGACATGTATAATGCCATTCTGTGCTATTATACACGATTTCACCCAGCAGCTTCACATAGATGTTAAAAAAGGAACAGTGAAAAACCTGAACCCTGAGACACCCCACATTTTAGGGAACTACAACTGGATCTGTCCCCACCCACCAATTGTACCAGCTGTGGAAGAAGGAGGATAACTCTCTAGGACTGTCTCACTCTCAATCCACACAACAGACCCAGAATGAGGTTATGATTGATGGCATTGAAAACTGATGAAACATCCAGGAGGGCCAGGAAAAGAGACATGGGAAATAAAAAAAAATGGCCACCCTCCAAGGTTAGAGATGGTTTGTAAGAAATGGGAGGAATGGTTTAAATATATGCACCTTATCGAGTGGTACAGAGAAAGTAATATGAAGGCAGACTATGACAGATCTCAAACAATAATATGATCTGCTAACCTGTACTCCACCATAGCTCATAGGAGGGAGTCAGCAGCAGTCATTGTTTTATATTTTGCTGCTTTGATAGTTTTAAAGGTAAGGAATATGTAAGCTCTCAAGGTTTGAATCTAGCAATTCAAAGAGTAAGCGGGAGGCTGCAACTGTAGTGTGCTGGAATGGAACTGAGCTACACAAGATGCTGAAAATAACTTTGCTATTTTAGAGTACCATACAGTTCTCCAAAACAGGACAGGTCTCTTTGAGAAGGTGTAAATGCTTAAAAGAGGATGCATGAGATTGTCCTTGACTCCTTGCTACACAGATCTCCCTTGAGATGGACTTGCTCTGAACAGAAAGGAAGTATGGCAGTCCCTACTGCCCACACATCAGATTCCAGCTATTTCCTGTCTGAGACAGTAGACCACAATTCAGTCCATAGCTCCAGGCGCATGGAAGCACCATTATAACAAAGGAGGCTCCAGCAATTATTTTCCCCTGGGTGATTTAGCATGAGAAATAACCCCTATTCTAGAATAAACCCTAGTGCTAAATCTCAGAAGTCTTTAATGCTTGGGATAAAATTCTGATATTGCAGTAACAGCATTAACTATTTACAACCCAGAGATCAGCATTCAAAGATCTAATGCTGCCATGCATTATGTCTCTCCTAAATTAAGTTGTGTCTGCTTCTAACTCATTTAACCTGAAAGCACACCAAGATGTATCATTTTTGTGATTTGAAGATGATCTTGAGTTTTAAAAACTATCTAGCAAGATGGGAGAGATAACTTGTTCATTGCAAGATGTAGCATGAAACTTATCCCCCGGCAGCCAGTGCCACTGGTGGCATCCTTATCTGATCCTTGGATTTTGCTAGTGTGAAATCTCACACCACCTATCTAAGAAACGTATCTTCAAGCCAGTTAAGGGTCTGTACAAAAGGGGAAGAGCTTCAGCAAACTTCAGCTGGCAAAATCACCAAGGCTGCATATTACTAATGAACAGGGAAGGGGAAACACTAGCTGTGATCTCATAAACAATGTTATTGTTTAGACATTTCTGAGCCCATGTAGGAATAAGGAAATTTTAAGATAAATGAACATAAATTCAAACTTATTAAGTACTGATTGCACATGATTGAATAGGAGTGAAATTTTGGATTCTATTCTATTGTGATATGTCTAGTCATGATGGTTAAGAAACATGGTGTGGCTATTCAGAAAAAATGGTGTTTATACTACATTGTTTTCTTTCAGCTGTTTGAAAAAAACCCTTATCTTTTTCTGTTTTACAATTCTTCTCTCCAGTTCTTATAGTGTGGGCATTTTTGTTTTGGTAATGAAACGACAGCTCAGCTCAGAATCTTATTGTTGGTCATTCTAACTTAGTATTGTCTTCTTAAGAGATCTAATTGGTTTTGAGTTGAAGTTTTGAATTACTTGGCCTTTGAATAACCAACTGGGAACTATATTCTAGATCATTCTCTCTCCCTCTCCCCCCTGTCTCTTTTAAACAAATTTATTGATCTCAAAGTGCAATTTAGTGCCATGTAAAGGTATTGAGGGGTTACATGCTTATATCAATCTAATTATGTGTTTCGAATACTCCAAGGGTTTAATATTCTCATTTTAAAAAAACTCCAATAAGAAAAGAAGTTGCATAACTAGCTCTCTTGCAGCTCAAATAAAATGAAGTCCGTGCCAAGCAATCAAATGGGGAGGAGACATGCTTTCGGACTTAGGGGGTCAATAGGAGCTGGGCAGATCATTATC
Organism: Pareas carinatus; assembly: GCA_032468095.1. Lineage (NCBI taxonomy): Eukaryota > Metazoa > Chordata > Lepidosauria > Squamata > Pareidae > Pareas > Pareas carinatus. The sequence continues at coordinate 99,046 of JANHFO010004147.1, forward strand.
ATATGATCACATCATTACCAGAGTTATCCCTGGTTAATTGCTCTTTTGGCAAGTATTGTGTCAGAAGAATTTCAGAAATACAATTCTTCCACCACATCAACTATATATAGGTAGTTACTGTACTGGTCTGGAGAAGAGGCAAAGGAAACCACATTAAGACCACTGTGAGATCCATGAGGATCTGGGTTCGTAAAGATGAGGCAGAGGCTGATTTGACTTGTTGCCTTTATTGGTTACAGTGCTAACTGTGGCAAGAACAACAGCTGAGGGCAGGCTGCCTCCTTTAATGTAGTTTCAAGTGGGCAGCCTGCCAATCAGCGACATGGGCATTCCTGCGTTCCTTGTTAGTCCCCCGAATATAAATGGCCAAGGGCTTCCTTGATGGACCCAATCCTACGCTTGGCTTAGCCATTTGTGCTAGGGTTCCCAGGGGCTGTGAGAGCATGGAGGATTCCACCCCCGCTAGGTATTCCTCGAATGGGGTTTCCATGAACTGGGGGCCATTGTCTGACACTACTAAATCGGGGAGGCTGTGGGTTGCAAAAACAGTGTGCAGGGGGTCTTTATTATGGCCTGGATTGTCGTGGAGCGCATGTGTGTCCCTGGAATGGTCCAGCTAGGTCGATGTGAACCTGTGACCAGGACCCACTGGGCTTTTCCCACTCGTGGGTTGGGGTTTTCGGTGGGTTGGGTTGAGTTTGTTGACATTTCCCCATCCACCTGTGAATGTTCTGGTCCAACCCTGGCCACCAAATGTAACTGCGAGTGAGTGCCTTCATTCTGATTATCCTGGGGTGTTCTTCATGCAACAAAGCTAGTACATGTTTTTGCAACTTGGTTGGGATGATCACCCACTCCCCCCACAGTAAACACCCATCTTGGGACACCAGTTCTTCTTTCTAGAATTCAAATGGGCGGAACAATTCCCTCCCCTCCCGGTGTTCTCTGGCTAGCCTCTCTGTATCCACGGCAATATTTTCCAGGTTATGGGGTCTGAGGCGGCCTGCTTGGATACATAGGCAGAGGTGACTAGCCTCAAGTCTTAGCAGTCAATTAGTAAGACTGATTCCTCTGCTGCTTTGTGGTGGTCCTCGGCTAGCAGTGGGCATCGACTGAGAACATCTGCATGACTCAATTTGGCCCCTGGCCTGTGTACCAAAGTGTAGCTATATACTGTCAGGAATATTGTCCATGGCGTTAGGCAGGGGGATAGGGCTTGGGTGTTGGCCAGTCCCTGGCTATTAAGCCCAACAGCGGCTTATGGTCTGTTACTAATTCAAAATGCCTGCCAAACTGGTACTCGTGAAATTGTTTGATCCCTGCCACCAATGCTAATGCCTCACAGTCCAGCTGGCTGTAATTCATTTCCGCTTTGGGCAATGTTCTCGAATAGAAGGCAATAGGTGCTTCCTCGCCACTGGGTAATCTGTGGCTGAGAATTGCCCCAACTCGGAATGGGGAGGCGTCATAGACTAGCACAAGGGGGAGTGTCGTGTTGTAGCAGATGAGCAATGTGTTCTCTGAGAGGAGTCTTTTTACTGCTTTGAATGCCCTTTCTTCCTGATGACCCCATACCCATGGGATGTTTTTTGCTAGCTGTTTCTGGAGGGAATCAGCTACGGTTGCTTTCCCCTTCAGGAAGCTATTATAAAAATTGAGGAGCCTCAGGAAAGTCTGCAGCTCTGGTTTGTTTTTTGGGGTTGGGGCGTCTTTTATTGCTTTCAACTTGTTTAGCTTTGAGTGCATGCCCCTGCCATCAATTTGGTAGCCCAAAAAATCCAGATGCCAATTTTGCACTTTTCGTTCTTTAAGTGCAGTCCCGTCTGCTTAAAACAGATCAGGACAGCCCTGAGGTGCTCATAGAGTTGTGACTCATGCTTGGCTGTGATGAGTAAGTCATCAAAGTATGGGACAACCCCAGGGATTTTGTGTAGTAGCCTTTCCATCACACTTTGGAATATTCCCAGGGCTACACTAACTCCAAATTGTAGGTGGATGCATTTAAATGCACCCATATGTGTGACAATGGTTTGTACTTCTGCTGTAGTGCCATCTACCAGAAGCTGTTGATATGTTTGGGCCAGGTCGAGTTTGGCAAAGGTTTTTCCGGGCCCCAGGGAATGCAACAGATGCTGGACAATGGGAACTGAGTAGGCCCTCTGCTGCAAAGCCTTATTGAGTGTGCACTTGTAATCCACACAGATGCGGATCAAGCCATCGCTTTCTAGCGGGGTTACAATAGGGGTTTCCCACTTGGTGTGGTCAACTGATTCTAAAAACCCCTGTTTAATCAGTTTATCAAGTTCTGCATCTACCTGTAGCCTCAGTGCGAATGGGATGTGCTGCAGTTTCAGCCTAATTGGGTTTACGCTCGAGTCTAGGCTAAACGAGATAAGGGTTCCCCTGTACTTGCCTAGGTTGGCATTGAAGACATGCAGGAATTCTCAGATGAGGTTGTCCACTCATGATGGCTGGATTGTGTGGATGCCAGTCACTCTGAGGTCTAGTGCTTTAAACCAGTCTAGGCCAAGGAGAGTGGGTAGGTTGGTTTTCACCAGGGTGATCGGAAGGGTTCCGTCGAATTGGTGGTGTTTGACCAGGATTTGGAGGCATCCTAGAACTGGAATGCTGTTGCCTTGGTAGTCCTTTAGTGTCATCGATGTTTTCCAGATATCCTCTCGCTGAAAGGTTGGGTTTGCTGTCTTCAGGGTTCACCATGACATGATTGTGACTGCTGACCCTGTGTCAATCTCCATGAGGCAGGAGGTCACCCAGACGTTCACTGTAACCATCAGTTCTTGCATGTCAGAATCACTATTCCTTGCAAATGTGGTCTGGTGTGTGTCTGATGGTCGACTGTCTCGACTCCATGCTTTCAGATGGTTCTTGCTTATTGGCCCAGAAGTGGTTCTGGTGTGATTGCTGAATGACCTGCGGTCTCTTCTTCATGGGGAGCGGTTGGTAGTCCTGCAGACCTTACTTACGTGGCCTTTCTTTCCACACTTGTGACAGATCGCATCCTGGAAGCAGCAGGCGGCTCTCTTGTGGGCCCCTCCACAACCAGAGCAGGTTCAGCTGCCTCTGTCTCTGCAGGTGTGGTGGGCGTCTTCGTCTCCGCTATTGTCAAAGTCAGGGTCACTTTGATGGCCCTGGTGTACTGTTTGAGGTTATGGAGGTGGGTCATTGTCGGGGGTTTCAGCTATGCAAGCCTCATCAATGAGTGTTTGCCATTGGTCGTTTCTGGAGGACTTTGTCCCTGATTCCATAGATGAATTGATCCATCAGGTTCTCATTTAGACTGGTGAACTCACAATGCACCGCGATTGCTCGGAGAGCCCCAATGAATTGATTAATGATTTCATCCACTCTTTGGTGATGGTGGCAAAGTTCGAATCTTTTTACCATCTTCACGAGTGGCGCTGTGAAGTGGTTCCATAATGTGTCCTTTAGTTCTTTCCACGGAACTGTGTAGGATGCGATAGGCACTGCGATCGTGTGTGCTGTGTTGAAAGCTGTCGTGCTTCACTGACTTAAAAATAAAGTCCTCAATTGGAGTTTGGGAGGGTTGTTCGATTGGACGTAGCATTCATACCATTCCATGTACGTATCTCACGACTCAGTAGATGGGTTGAACGAGGCTAGTGTTGAGAGCGGGGTGGCAATGGTGCTTGGCATTTTTTATTCAGTTTCAAATTCAACATGCTGCGATTCCATCTGCTCTCAAGCTTCCAATTGGCTCTGATGTCGTATGGTCTGGGTACAGCGATCCGATCTGGTTGCCTGTTTTGCTTACAGTCCTGTGGCCCACTTCGTCACCATTGCTAGATCCAGAAGGATCAAGGTTCGTAAGGATGAGGCAGAGGCTGATTTGGCTTGGTGCCTTTATTGGTTACAGTGGTAACTGCGGCAAGAACAATGGCTGAGGGCAGGTTGCCTCCTTTTGTGTAGTTTCAAGTGAGTAGCCTGCCAATCAGCAACAGGGGCATTCCCGCGTTCGGGAATGCCCTCCCAATTGGTTGCCCAGGACACAGCAACCACCATTTTTACTAAGAGATAACAGCTATGGTTAGTAGGACGGAACCATCAGGTTTGTCCCACCATCAAAGAGAAGTCTATGAATGGATTGTGGGAAAAAGATCTAATCAAGTCACACATTTTGCTTATCAGTTTCTCAATTAAAGAGATACCAGCTTGATTTTTCTTGCCATTTATGTAATGGATAGGAGCTTCCATGCTTGTATGCTTTAATTCAAGAAAAATATACAAGTCTGAATAAGGACTTCTATGTGATTATTTGAAAGAGTTATATAGAAAGGTCTTGATTTTGTTATCCAGAAACTTCCAGATTCAGTATACAGAATTTCCAGTTAAAAGAACTTCAGGGAACTAGGAACGTCTTTAATTCTCTTTATTATGAAATCCCTGAGGCTTTTATTATGAAAGCACTTAACATTGGATTTGGACTATTCTGAAAATCTAGATGCCCATTATTTCCATTAGTAACACTCGTATATTTTTCCTTGTTTTTTTTCTTAACCAAAAATCAATTAAGAAAGATAGAATGCCTTATAGCTTTGAAATCTTGCATCTAGGAGAACCCATTATATTATAGCACAAACATATTCAAAATTTCCATCTTTAGAAAAGCCTTCTCACATCAGTCCATGTAAGAATAACTATTGAGGTCTGCCACAGAAGTCCAAGAGCAAGGCTGACTGTGGCTTTAGATGAGCAGCTGGATGAGATTCACCATTCAATTTAGAACACAGGCAATACCAGCTCATGTCATATCACAAAATGGTATTATTTCATTTTTAAAGTGCAAAAATGGGCAAACAAAATCAACAACATCTCTGTGAGAAAATATCATAAGCTCCTAAATTTGGGGGAAATGTGAATATGGAGAACCATTGAAAAAGATTCAAAAGATTGTGCTAGGTCGGTGTTTCTCAACATGTCAACTTTAAAACATGGAGACTTCAAGTCCTAGCATTCCCCAGTCAGCTGGGGAATTCTGGGAGTTGAAGTCCACATCTATTTTAGTTGCCAAGGTTGAGAAACACTGTGCTACATACATAAAAAAAACGGATACATTTGTAGGAAAAGAAAATTTTGGGTATTCCCTATTAAAGGTATTTAAAATGAGAGATAAAATTGGGAAAAAGATAAAAGTATGACTGACTGTTAGTAAATATAACTACTGATGTATGTGTGTATATGGGGGGCAGCTGTGGAAGGAAAAGATGTCACTCACAA
>JANHFO010004148.1:0-24425 GCA_032468095.1 Pareas carinatus
GGGAAAAGGGGAAAAATTGTGCAGGATGGTTATTTGTCTTATTTTTGATGCTTTGTATGTGTGTATAAAACTTTTCAATAAAAAAAAATACGTGGAAAGATCCTGAAAAAATTAATAAAGTAATTGATCTGTGAACACCTAGAAACAAGCAAAGGTATTAGAAGCTAACATGGCTTTCTCAAAAAAAGAGAAAAGGTTTACCTTATTCCCATTCTTTGATAGGTTGTCTAAATTAGTGGACCAGCAAAATGTTGTGAACATTAATAATATACTTAGACTTTAGTAAGGCACCTGTCAAAGCAGATCACAGCCTATTTCTTGATAAGATTGAAAAATGGAGGATAGGCAGCATTGCCACTAGATGGATTTGTAACTAGGTGACCAACCATATTCAGCATGTAATCTTCAATGGAACTACATCTACATAGAGAGAAGCATACAGTTGTCTTAGATCCAGAATTCTTCAACTTCTTCATAAGCAAATTATATAAGGGGATAGATGGGTGAACTTATAAAATTTGCAGGCAGCACCAAGCTGGGAGGAATAGGCAACAATTTAGAAGATAGAAGCTCAAGATCCAGAAGGAACTTGACAGATTGAGTCCTATCTGACAAAATGCAATTCAGTGATAAGAAAACTAAGGTTTTATACTTAGGCAAGAAAAGTCAAATTCACAGGTATAGGACTGGTGGTATGTAACTTAACATACTCAGCAACTGTGAGAGGGATCTAGCAGTCCTAGTGGACAACCACTTACAGTAAATATGAGCCAGCAGTGTGCTGCAGCTACCAAAAAAGCAAGCGCACTCTGAGGCTACATCAATATCAAGGTAACATGAAGTATTAGTACCACTTTATACTGCTTTGGTAAGTCCACACTTGGAATGCTGTGCCCAGTTTTGGTTATCATAATACAAAAAAGATGTTGAGACTAGAAAGACTGAAGAGAAGGGCAACAATTAACAAGAGCAAGACAATTAGGGGAATGGAGACTAAAACATATGATGAACCGTTGAAGGAACTGAATATGTTTATTCTAACAAAAAGAAGGACTAGGAGTAACATGATAGCAATCAGGACTAGGAGTAACATGATAGCTGTCACAGAATTGAAGGTCAACTTTCTCTCCAAAGCACTGGTGGCAGGACAAGAAGTAACAGATTAAAAATTATCCAGAAGAAATCCAAGCTAAAACTAAGGAGAAATTTCCTGACAATGAGAACAATTAACCAGTGGATCGGCTTGCTTCCAGAGGTTGTAGGTGCTCCATCACTGGAAATTTTAAAGAAGAAATCAGGAAGCCATTTGTCTAGAATGATATAGTGTTTCTTGCTTGAGCGGTGGGTTAGACTAGGAGACCTTCTAGATCCCTTCCAAGTCTATTATTCTATAAATATTCAAAATATTGGTGCCAGTTTTCCTACTCAAAAATATTTTAGGAAGTGCTGAGTATCTTAACTGGAAGTAAATAGTATGCATGTGAGAAGCACACAGAAGTTGAATTAAAATAATATGTTACAAAAAACTAAAGTTTGCCTTTAAATGAATTATAAATATGTACAAATACTATACTAAAGCTTCATGCAAGAAAATGGATTGGCTTGATTTGCGATGTTCAAATGAACATGTCCCTTACAGCTTACCAACTGCAGGAATTTATTCTTTTAAAAGACAAGCTTACTTTTCATCATGCTTTCCATCACACCACTGTGTTAGCATCATGTCTCGAACATGATATTTTGTTGTTCTTTTCTATAGAAAGAAAAGCCTTGAGCTAGGCTGCTGAGACTGTCAAACAGAATAAAAGATTTAGGGTAGGGAAATGACAAGCTCAACAATAATATTGGGATGAGTCTAAAGCATTGAGGAAAAGTTATAAGACCATTAACTGTAAATGTTACATTCCAAATGTTCATGAAAATATATTACTATTATTTTCTAATATTAATATTAAGTGTCCTTTGATGAACCATAAAAAACTGCTAAAGTCTCTACATATTCTCCTATTTCAATGAGAGTACAAGGGGAAAAATGTGTTTCTTTCTCTTCTTTTTCATCAGCATTCTACGTCTTGGCCCCATAATATTTTTCCCTATCTTTAAATCTATATTACAACACTGCCAAAATCTGATTGATTTCCTAAAATGCATTTCTCTTTCCAAAGAGGCTTCTGTTTCCTAATCTTGTGGTCATGTGGGAAGAGCTCCAATTTTTTTTCAGATTTCTATGTTTAATTTTTATTTTAAAAAATCTTTAAAATACTCCCCTATAGCAATATAGTGGAGGGAATGTTATTATACATCTCTCATCTATTTTGCATTTTCCCTGGCTGCCCATAATTCTCTGTGTGGTGGGAAAGTTCTCCTTGGTATCTTCTCTTGGACTTTAATCAAAACATTGGAATTTAGCGGAGCTGCAGATTATAAATCTGCGAAAGATGCCTTCAGCCCTTTAGCTACTTTGAAACTGAACCCAATTCATGAGAATTTTCATTTGAAAATGAAAAACATTTCTTTTCTATCAAATAGAATTACAAAGGTAAAGCATTAGTATCTTCTTTCTTAGAGACATCTGCAAACATCCGCTGCTGATGTAACTATTTAACACCACTGACAATACTGCTGCCCTATAAAGTTTCCTTGACTATGTACCTGAATGGTAAAACAATTGGCAACTTCACATATCAAACAGTAAATACTCTGTCTTACACATTGGCAAAAAGAATCAGAACACTAAATACAAACTGTGTGGATACGACGTCATAGATGACCCTTACAAGGACCTAGGAGCACTCATTTCAAAAGATCTAAGCCTCAGAGCTCATTGTAACAGCGTTGCCAAAAAAGCATTAAGAGTTGTTAACTTAATTTTGCAAAGCTTCTTTTCTGATAATATTGAACTGCAAACCAGGGCATATAATATCTTCGCCAGACCAATTCTTGAATGCAGCTCATCTGCCTGGAATCCGCATTGTATAACAGACATTAACACAATTAACACAATTGAACAAGTCCAGAGGTATTTTACGAAAAGAGTACTCCATTCCTCAGCCCACAATGGAATACCTCAAACCACCAGGCTTGAATTTCTGGACCTACGCCACCTACAGTCTGACCTAAGCCTAGTACACAAAATTGTCTGTTACAATGTTCTACCTATCAACTACTACTTCAGTTTCAACCACAATAATGCACGGGCTAACAACAGATACAAATTCAAAGTGAACTGCTCCAGACTCGATTGCAGAAAATATGACTTTAGCAACAGAGTGGTCAATGCCTGGAACTCACTACCTGACACTGTAGTTACATTCTCAAACTGTTCTGGATAGAGAGGCCAGATGAGGCAAAGCACCAGGAATGGGTTAATAAGCCTCCTTTCACTGGCCTCTGAGCAATCACAATCAGTCCAAGATCTGAAGTCAGCAGAGCAAGCAGATCAAAGGGAGTAACCGAGAAGCAGAGTCAGAAAGCAGTCCAGGGGCCAGGAGCCATAAGCAGCTAAAGTCCAAACACATTATCGAGAATTGCCAAGTCCAGAAGCCGGTCCAAAGTCACAGAAAGCAGAATTCACCAATAGTCCAAACCAGAGTCCAAATTCCAAACCGGGAGATCACTGAGTCAAACACCAAAAATCCGAACTGATTACAAGCAGTTGCCAAAGCTCACAGGCTCACAGAGGCTGTTTTCAAACCTCTTTGGAGGTTAGGGGCCTGCCACGCCCTCTACGGTGGCCAATCCCTTGGCTATTCTGTACCCTTAATTCATCCATCCTAATTCGGCATCTCATTCGAGCATCTAAGAGATTGTTGACAGCTGTGTCTATCCGTGGTTCAGCATCTGCCAGCTGCTGCTCATTCAGCTGGGGTGGTTGTGCCTCTGTTTCCCTGTTCCCTCTCCTCCCCTGCTGTTTCTGACAAGGCAGCTACGGGGGAGGGAGGATGACATATGGGTAAGCCAAGCAGACCTGATGGCCCCTCATCTCCGGAGTCATCATCTAATCGGCATTGACAAATTAGCCATCAGTCAATTGCAAAAGGCAGCTTTACTAGGAACTGCTTCCATCCTACGATGGTATCTGTGACACCATAAAACATCCATTTCCATTTTTCCATTTTATTACATTTATATACCGCCCTTCTCCTGATGGACTCAGATCCACATCTATCTATCCCAGGTCCTTGGTAAGGGCCCGATATTTAGACAAAAATGCCAAAAATGAAAGGCTGAGTCAACCTTGAGCTAGTGGGACTCGAACTGCTGAACTTATTGGCAGCCGACTGTTAACAGAAGGAGAATGCAGTAGTGCAATCTAACCACTGCGCCACTACAGCTCTTTCCCCAACTGCCCAGCCCCCGCACTTTGTGTTCCTTCCCGCCTCATCCTTTAATTATGATTTTATATGGATTGAGACTTCTATTTTTACTGTTTAAGAGATATTTTTTATATATTATGATTTTAATATTTTATGTTGTAAGTTACCCAAATTTGTTTCATTATGAGATGAGGGGCAAATAAATTTAATAAATAACTGAATAATAGCTGATGTCATTTGTCAAATGGCCCACCCAGGCACTCCAGAAACTCTAAAAGGAACATGGTGGGCTCTAACTTAATCTCCTTGACCTATATAAGCAATCTTAATATCCTAGGAGGCAAAGACAGTTGTTTCATATATTCCTTTACTTTCTGTGCTGATTTTGTCACTTAACAGACAAAATTGACGTATTCTCAGACATTCAAGCTTACATGAGGAAGCACTGTAAACAACAACTGATTGCAATTTATAGTAGTTCTGATTTCTCGTACCACAGAACAAAATGATCTTGAAGCAAGACAAGCTAGGAGGCTCAAATGGTCTAAGTCTAAAGTGTATACCAAGGCAATTGCCAGCTTCTGAGAAGGCCCAATTCTGGGCAAAAATAGTTGTTATATCTACTTAAGATCCAAATGGAATCTTTACCAGCATACCAATCTATGTTACAGATTTAAAAAAATTATAACAGAAAAATTGCCAGCTAGGAATTGTTAGCCCGTAAGATCTGATTGGTTCAACTTTGATTGTTCTCGCTCATGAAAGACCCTAAAAGCAGTTTTGCATTTCGTTGCGGGGGGGAAAAACTATACCAAACCATCATGTCAAGATGTTAAAGCTTAGACACAATTACAAAAAATAGTCATCAAGAAGGGTCAATACATAGCAACTGTTAGTCTGAGCAACAAAAGTCAATCAAAGGATCCAACTGAATCATATTAGTGTGAGAGAGATTGGCGGTTCCTAATATGATAAGTAAAATAATAATTTGGAAGATTCTACTTGGTATGTTGAAGGAACATAAGCTCCTATTGGATATCCCCATCTCAGCTACAGTTTGGGAGGATTTTAACCTGACTTATTTTCCAACTCTAAACAAGTCCATCCAGAAACAATGACAGATAAAGCTCTGATTCTTGACAATCTCCTTCATTGGCCAACAGTGTCAATGGCTGAAATTCAGTACCTTATACAGTCACTGAATCTTAATAAGTCACCTGGTGAAGACTTCTTAAGTCACACACTATTTAGGGCACACACCAACTGGTGGGCTGCATTACTGGTCAGTTGTTTACATACACATAGACAATACTGATCCTATCCCAGGAGGTTGGGAACTTCTCATTATAGTTCCCATATACGAAAAAGAAAACAAGGAAGATTCTTCAAATTACAGACTCATATGCTTATTGATATAACAGTAGAGATATATGCAAAATATCTCTTGAAGAAAGCAGACGATTGACAATTGAGAAGAATATATTATTAGCAGAATAGGCTATAAAAGGCCATGTTCAGACCTGATACTTGACAATAGATAATTGATTTATTATATACCATATTATTACCAAATGCATAACAATAGCAAACATATTTACATCTTTCATAGATCTCAGTGTGGAATTAGAGTCCATAAATAGAAACATCTAATAGAAGAAGTCTGTCAAGCTAAATATGGAACCTAGATTTCTATACCTGGTAAAGGCCCTCTACACAAATACATACTGGCCCCAATGTTGTTTAAACTTTATGTTAACAACTTTCCAGATTTTCTCTATTCTACAGATGTCCAAATGCTAAAGAGACAGATCAGTATCCTTCTGTATGCAGATGACATGATTCGGATGGAATACTTCCAAACAGACCTGAGAAGACAGATGGGAAAATTTGCTTCTATTTTTTTTAATATTAATAAATCCAAAGTGATGGTTTTTGGAAAAAGATGGCTCCAACACAATTGACATTTTGAAGAAGAGTCTATAAAATAAATAGATTCTTTCTCACATTTAGGGGTAGTTTTTATAAATACAAGGTCTTGGGCCAGCCACTTCAAAAAAATATACTTTATGCTTATAAATGTATCGTTGATTGTAATCACAGTTTGTTTATTGTATGTATGTAGGTATAGAGCGAATACACTGGAGACAAACTTCTTGTGTGTCCAGACACACTTGGCAAAATAAATTCTGATTCTGATCTTTATAAAAGCAACAACAATCTCAAAAATACCAAATAAATTACTTGGTTATAACCAGCAAAACTCTCTACTCCTCATTTTAAAGGTCCACAAAACAAAAATTGTACCAATACTAAGAGCAAATATTGATACTGATCTATGGGCCTATCAAGCATCTCTATACTTAAACAAAACCAAGCACACTTTTTAAGCATGATTTTGGTGACCAACAGGAATACACCTGCTTTAGGAGTAAGAGATGAAACAGATAACCATGTAATTTATAGTCTGACAATAATTAAAGCCTTTAATTACTAGCCAACAATTCTTTCAATGGAATCCAACAACTTTCAAAAATATGCCACAAGAGATGGCATACATAATACGATGTGAATCAATCAATTTCTCCAAATCATCTTGTATCACGGCTTCTGAATACATTACCTATCGTCAGTCAGACAAGGCCAAGGCAATATTCAGACAAAGAGTTTTAAATATTAAGGCCCTGATTTTGAGTCACTTAGAAACATCAGGTTGTTGTAATGGTTCACCAAAAAATAAAATGGCCTTCCAAAGAGAAAAATATGTAATAATGGAAATATAACATAAGATAGCCTTTACCAGAGTAAGATTCCAATAGTTGGATTCCATGGCCAAATACGGATGATTCCACCAAGTGACATACTTTATTTTGAGAGTGCAAAATATTTGAAGACTCTCAGAAATAGAAGACATTACAATGTCCTATTCAATAATCATTTATATGCCTCAGACATTGGGATTCTTACAAAAGATTATCTTATTTCCTTCAGGGCATGATGGATGGATGAGGGAGGGAGGGAGAGAGGGAGGAGAGGGGGGGAAGATTCATTAAAACTATTAAGTTTATAGTAAGGGCTCTCCAACAGAAAACATGTTTTATAAAACACACTTGGATTGCATGCAAAGATGGATTTACCTAAAGACACAATGTTTTTGAACTTTAATATTCATTTTATTATACATCTCTACATTCTATGTTATCTTATTCTTTTAAATTTATTTTATTTTACTTTATTTTATTCACTGTAATCCATTTTACTTCACTTCACTGAATTTCACTTTACCTTATTTTACTGTATCTTACTGTGGCTGATGGTCATGCTTTGATATGGTCAACTGACTGATTAATAAACTATAACTAATTAGAAAATAAATGGCATTTTTAACTTATAATAAATCACAATAATCTTCGATAGATGATATTCATGGCTTCCGCAACCACTGAAAATGGGCCTGTATATTTGATATGTATGTGTTTTCATTTCATTCCAGAAAACTACATTTTTATCATTCATCGACAATGGCAGAAATATTCAATAAATGTATCATGTTGTCTAAGATTTGTAATTAGATTACATAAAATTCTGAAGTATGTGGCAAACTTGGTAAGAATTTGTTAGCCACAGAATAAAAGAATTGGTACTGGCAAGCATACAAACCTCTCTTAAGAGAATTTGCACTATATATGCCTCAGAGTCTTTTCACATCCCTGTGTTCACATGATTAAAATGCAGACACGTTGCAACTGACCTGTATTTATGACAGTTGCAGTGTGTTATGACCTAGGTGGTCTAGGCAAAGCAGGCCTCTAGGAAGTCCTTTATTGCGCTAAGTAAATATTCCAACAAATGGCCCTCCAATGACCAGTAAGGCTCCGCCACACGCTACCCTGAAGACAACCAACCCTCAGTCCCTCAAGCAACAGCCTATAGTTTACAAAGAAAGTCCACAGAGTAGGAGCACGCTCACAAGGCAAGGTCCAGCATTCCAAGTCCAGTCCACGCGGCTAAGCAACTCCACGAGGACAAACTGTAATCCATAAGGCAAAGTCAAGGCACAAGACAAATGGCAGTCCTCAGGGCAAGGACAAGGTACAAGGCAAAAGGCAATTCTAACGGCAAAGCAAAGCAAAGGGCAAACAGCAGTCCACAAGGGTAAGGTCCAAGACAAAAGGCAGGAGGCAATCCTCATGGCTCGGCAAACCCAAAGGCATTAGTCAAAGCCGAGGAAGTATAAGACAAAACAAATAATTGTTCCTGGCAAAGACTACCACCTCTTCAAGTTCTCCTTAAGTCAATCCATTCCAGGTGTTCCTTGTTAGGAGGGGTAGGAAGACCTTCTCTGGAATAGCCTAGCAGCCCTTCTCTGAGCTTGCCTACGCTCTCCTCTCCGGGCCCTTGGATCGAGTGGGGGTGGGAGCTGTTCCTCATTGGAGAGGATCTGCTACCTATCAGCAGCTGATCCTCCCCTGTGTCTATGAGGGTAGGCAGCTCTCTGTCCAGTCAACCACCTTCTCCACTGCCTGAGGGGTCTGGGACAGCATTGTCCTCAGCCCCTGGCCACTTCGAACAGTCCAAGAGGAACGTACCATCTCCGTCAGATGGTCCCGGTTCTGACTCTTTCTCCTCCTTCGAACCAGGCTCTGATGAGGCCATGACAGTGTGTCAGGGTCATGTGAAAATATTCTGAGACCTTCTGATAAGTAAAGTCAATGAGGAAGCCAGATTCACTTAACAACTGTGTCATTAACTTAACAATCGCAGTGATTCACATAACAACTGTGGCAAGGTCATAAAATGGGACAGAATTCACTTAATAGCTGTCTTGTTTAGCAACAGAAACTTTGGGCTCAATTGTTATCGTAAGTCAAGGACCATTTGTAATTATGAAGTAGAATATGGACATCCATGAAATATTTTTTACTATTAAGCATAGGGGAAAGAATAAAATAAATGAAAATTAATATCCCATGGCCCATGGTATATTAAAAAAACCTAGCTTGCAAAATGCATCAAAAAATTTATAAAAAACACTCAAATTCACATAAACTGCAGTTCAGATAACAAACTGATATCCAATTTTCAACTCTAAGCATCAGTTTCTATTTAATAATATGAAACTGAATCAATCTTAAATTGTATTCTAAGCACTGAAGGATGCAGATATTGCTGTCACACCTATCAATTTACTATTCTGTACTGCTGTTAAAATCTCTAGTACATTATTTTGAACTCCTACAATTTGGTAATTTAATATATTCACACTGCAATATAATAAATGAATAACATTTGGTTAAGTTTAAATAATTATTCCTGTGTTCAACTCTCTACAATTGTATCTGACATTATAATCTTTGTACAGTAAAGAACTATAAAAAAATTGTAACATTTTGATCTCCAAAGGTAAATACAATATATGTGGCAATATCCTTATATTCCTACAAATTCAAGACAGTGGAAAAAGCTGCAAACATGTATCTCTACTACAGTGAAAATCCTAGACATTCAGTCATTGTGATGATCTTAGGAGTATTCCAAAATCAGTACTTTCCATCATAAAATGTGCAAAAATGCTTTGATCACAGTAAATTTACATCCTGAAAACCTATTCAAGACTCAAAGCAGAACAAATACATGTCAAGAAGTATTGTTCTCAGTATTCCAAACACTTTGATTGGGCTATTGTTTTACACTTTATGATAGGGTTAAAACCTGTAGATATAATTTTGCTTCCAGTTTAACCAATCAGCAGCAGAATTAAGCTGGATAAGATAATATGAAATCAGTGTTCCTAGGAAAGCAGCAGTTAAGCACATGACCAGATAGAAGATTGGTATAACGCCATGAACTACTGTATCTCATAGTGAAAGACTGACAATGCAAATTGTGTAAACTCAACAAGTAAAATGTTGTTTGACATGTGTATATATTATCTCCAAACTTGTCATTTTTTTGTAACATTAAAGTTCAACTTCTGAGGGTAAAATATTGGATTATGTGTGTATGCATGAGTGTACTCTGGGCATGTTCTTGTCATTTACTGCAACTGTAATGTTATTCATGCAGTCAAGAAACTCCCACAAATCTTTCTTTCCTCTACTTTTCATAGTCAGCAACCACCTTTACATACAAGTAAAAGTATCAGCAAAAAGCAGCAATTTGCTTTTGCTGAATTTGATTCCTGACAGGCAATATCCCAAAGAATAAACAAACAAAGCCAGTTACAGCCTTGCTGAGTAGATGAAGTGAAATGCCTACATAAAGACTAGCCAAGGGGATAGTCTCCTTTTCTCAATTGAATATACCAAGGAACTTTGTAAGATTGAAAGGAACTACAATGATCCCCCCAGGTCGCCTGCCTTGTTCATCTTAATGTAGATGCCTGTATATTTTCACATTGGGAGCAATAAATGTAAAAACAAGATTATTAGGTCAATGAAGGCAATCCTGCAAAAGATTAATTATATTCCATTCTTCTTTCAGAAACTCAAGCTAGCATATATAATGCTGGCTCCTTCATTTTTTCTGGCAACAGAAACCATATTAGAGAAAGAGTGACTAGCCCACAGTCACCCAATGAATTTCCATGACTTATGATGGACTTGAATCTGGGTCTAACAACTTGATCACTACACCATCTTGATTCTCAGTTAAACGGATGGGTTTTTTCTACCCTGTTGCTGTGGTGGATTAGGATTTCAAGAACAGAAAAGCTGAGGTAAAGGGGGATATGTTTCTGATAGATTATAATCTACAATGATTTTTCATCTCTTCTTTCCTTTATTTGATGTTCTCACAAACTGTTTGGAAGATCATCATCTTGACCAATTATTCTGCAAATTACTGTTCAGCAGTGTTACCACAGCTTGCTACCTGTGAATTATTTATAGATTTTTCTCTTGAGAATTTTAACAAACCATTTCTAGTTCTAGAGCATTAAAGTTATAATTTCTGTAATTATATTTCTTGATTCTTTCATACTATATTTGTACAGGCAATGTACATCTGTCAACTTACTAGTCTTTTTTCTAAATCTCCTTTTTATAAACACTTAAAATAAATAAGTAAAGTACATAATGAACTAAAGCAGCAAGACAGAAATTGCAATAATTCACATAAAAGTATTACCTTGTGTATAAGCTGCATCATCAGATCCCATGCTCAGTTTCCGTGCTTCACTAATCCTATCCACATGTGCTAAAACAGGGTCATTAAGGTGTTGGATACTTTCTGTTTCTGCAAAATGTTCAGGAAGGTTTAGAAGGTTGGTAGGTTCAAAGGTTGGGGACACCACACCAGGTGAAACTGCAGGGGGTTTATTTGGGGAAACAGTAATTTTAAAAGTGTATTTTGTATTAGGCTGAGTAACCACTACCCGAGGAGAAGTGACAGAAGCATTGTTTCCAATTGTTCTGCTTTTGGGAGGGTGGTGGTGAATAAAGGCAGGTCCCATGCTAACTTGACCAGACATATTCCTAGATGTAGCCGTCACTCCTGGATTTGTTGATATGAAGAGTGTGGGATTCCGTACAAGTTGTTCATCACCTGAAGAAGCATTGGCGGAAATGTACACCTTCGGCTGACTTCGTGTAATTATTTCATCAGTATTTGGTGGACTGGCAGCTATGTAAACAGTGGGTTGAGTTCTACTTAAAGTCTGGCTGTTGCTGGAGGAGGAATTTGTGGATGAGCGGGGACCTGTAGGACGAAGTTTTGATGAATTATTTCTTTGTGGTGGTTCAAGTTTTATTTCAATTTGGTTTTTACGAGGTCCTGTTGATATATTTTGTATGTTGTATTGGCTCTGGGTAGAAGACGACTGTGAGCCACCAGATGAATGAACTGTGGGTGCTTGAGGAGTTGTAGGAGAACTTATAGGCATATACACATGAGAGGTTTGATGGCCTTGCTGGTTTGACTGAGTTGACTGTTGTGATGAGGTATGTGTCAAAGAACTGGTTGTGGGCATAGTTGTCCAGGGGTTTGAATGTGAAGGATGGTAGTTTTGTTGAGAATGCATAGGACTGAACTGAGACATCCAGGCTGGATTTTGCTGATTCTGGCGAGTTGTACCACTTGGATTTGTGATGTAAGGTCTAATGTAGATAGAATTGCCTTGTGGACAGTTTATTGGAGGTACACCATGTATGTGCAAAGATGTTGGGGTATTCCGACCAGGCTGAATATTTGGGGCTAAAGTTACCATAATGGGGTTAAATCTAGGAATTTGCTGAGCCAAACCAGAAGATCCTTTACTGCCCAAATGAAATCCAAAATGTTGTCCTGAATTGGAAGTACTAGGAGTATTAGATATGCCAAAGAATCCCTGTGGAACTTGGACTGGCGCAGTCTGTGGTTCTGGATGACACAATTCACTGTTGGACAAGCTGGTCTGAAGGTGTCCATCACTAATACTATGAGTTAAAGTCCTACTTCCATTCATTCTACTTCCTTCTCTTCCATGAAGATTCACATTCTGTGATTGCAAATCCAAATTAAGGGATGTCATGTGATTTCGCAGATTGGAAATGCTAGAATCATCTGAAAAACCAATTTCTCCTTCACCGTAGAGATATTTTGTGCTCTCTTTAGAGAGAATTGCACAACAGGCATCCAAGTTATTATTATTCTGTAACAAATTTAAAAACAGGCATTAGTAGAAGTACTATAGTTTTGTCAGTTATTTAAGAACTTAAGAAATACAAGCTTTCTGACATATAAATCTATTTGAAAACAGGCAAAAGAGGGATAAAAATGCTCAGAAGAAAAACAATAAAACAGTATGCATCTGGTTAAAAGAAAGACTGGTTAAAATACTACAGCTTCAAATACTGTACTATCTTTCTTGGAAGTTAATAATACTGAGCTCAATTAGTCCTCTTTCTTTCCTGTATATGTGGGGGTACATATATGTGGGGGTACATATATGTCTTGCAACATGTAGAAGTGGTTTGCATTTGCCTTCTTTCTAAATCTGAGAATGACTGACCCAAAGTCACTCAGCAGGCTTTCTGCCTAAATCAGGGCTAGAATTCCTGGTCTCCTGGTTTGTGTCTGATGCCTTAACCACTAAACTGTAGTTTAGGGAGAAGTAAATGGATGAATATAACAAAGCATATTTCTATTCTACCTAATTAGTTTCACCAATCTCCTCATTAAATCTTACTGCTCGAAAGATCCATAATGGCATTTAGGTTTGGGTTAAATGCATGTTCATTGTGAGTTTAATCTCAATTTCATTTAAAAAGTTATTTCTATATTTTCATATATTGAAAATGTTTTTATCTAGTATCACTACTTTTGGTGATGGAAGTAAAAACCCAAGGCATTGAGAAATTAGCACCAGTACCTGGAAGATCTTGAATTTACAGTGTACATACCCACAAAGATAGAACTTTAAGTTAAAACCTCATAATTTGAGGAGAAAATAAATGTGTTTATTTTTCATATATAGAATGATCTAGTAATATAAAAAAGCCACAAAATTCATAAATATTTTAATTAGAAAATTATTTTCTGTATTAATACCTAATGATATAGATACAGAGATGTCCTACTGATAACTACAGTATAATTAATATAAAGCTGAAGAAATCAATTCAAGAGAATTTATACTATCCCAAAGAGTCATGAGAAACACAACACTGGGAGCCATTTCCAATGTGGCAATGATCAAAAATCAAATTTTAAGAAGAAAAATAGTTTAGCAATGCTATCAAATTAGAACAGCAACACTCTGCATCAGTGATTCTTAAACTGCGAGTAATTTGGGTCTATCCTGGGGTAATGGAGTAATTTACAATTGCCTGTTTATAAGCTGAAGATCCATGGATCTTTAGTAAGATAGCCACTGCAGAGAGTCTTGTATAAAACAATACTGGGGTTTTTTTGCTTTTGTTTTATTATGTTTTGATGTGGATAATCACATTGTTTGAGCCTGGGGAAAGGGGTTAATTGGGTCAAAGTATAAGAATTATTGTTTTACAATCTTAAAATGAATACTTACTATAGAATACCTATTCCCATACTGAATGCTGTACTATAAGTCAGCGGTTCCCAACCTTTCCAGTTTTGCAGACTGGCAACGGGGGCGGCTGCAGCGGGGTGGAGAAAGAATGGTTTCATGTCCCTCCACCACTTGCACAAATAGAACTTCATACGCTCACCCACCACTTGCGCAGCCCGGCTCCCAACAGGCCGCGGACCGGTACTGGGCCGCGGACTGGGGACCCCTGCTATAAGGGATACACGAATGTAATTTAACCAAGTGAGAAAAATAAATGCTATATGAAATCCTTTTTAAGAGATCTTTATGAAACATATCAAGTATATATTTTTAAATTTGATACTCAGCAATTTAAAATGAAATACAAAACAAAGCAGAATAAATTAAATAAAACGCACAGCAAGAAAAGCAGAACTAAATTAGAAGCATACAAAAAGAAAACAAATGATAATATTCAAAATGGGATAGGAAAATGTATACCAAAGAAAATATACATTTAATAAGTTAGCCCCCCCTAACGACTTTATAACCATTTTTTAATATCACAATATTAAGATGCCTCCAAGTAGTAGCAGCATAGCACTGACCTGTAACATGCATCTGGACACAACAACTTCAGGTACCTCAGGAAATTTTTGGCGCAGGTCATTTAAAACCTGAAAATCAATTTGCTGGCTTCCTTGGGCCATTCGTATGTTGCCTGATCAGGACGTTTGTTCAATGGGCAGTTCCAGGCCTTAGTGTGAAATAAAAATCATCTCTTTTGTCCTAGCATTTTCTGTAAGCAAAACAAAAAAGCTTAAGTAAATCATCACATGCATTTGATTACAGCATTCTCAATTCAAGCTTCATAATCTATAAAGAACAAAGCAAAGTTGCTTAGTCACAGTCTCCTCATTTAGCGACTGCCTTCTGAACTGTTCCCAATTACACGGTGATGAAAAAGTAAATATGCTACCAATGCCTCCATATAGAACCACAAAAACCTTCAGCCTGAACTTATTCAGGTCTGGTCAGTTCCCGACTGCAGCTGACAGAAGGGTTCTAATCTGAATTCAGGTCATAGAACTGAGCTTGTTTATTTAGGGTTAGCACTTTTTAGAGAAAAAAGTCGCCCTCACCTCCCATGGCACCCCCTGCAGTTGCTGCTGCCCCCACACCGTGTCACCCCAGGGGAGTGTCCCATTCACCTTCAGGTCAGCCCCACAGGCCAGATTCAATGAGGCCGCAGGCTGGATCTGGCCTGCGAACCATGAGTTCGACAACCCTGCCAGCTTAAGCAATCTCTCCACCCTCTGAGGGGGGGATGGGAACTCAATTAGGAAAACAAATGGATCAGGCACGAGACACTGTATATGAGCTATTTCTTATTTTTCTTTATAAAAGATTTCACTTTGTTTTTCAATTGAATTGTACAGCTTATATGTTCTGTTAAACGTGGAAAAACTCTAAAGTGATTTATCTTGGTTTGATTATTTTACATCTCAAAAACCTGGCATTTTAACAGGGATGCATAGAGTTTTTATGTCCAGTGTAAATATGACTTAAATAAATTATTAATAATTCCCTCACATAGCTTCTTAAATTAATTCCTCTAATCTGCTTAGTTCTTGTTGAAGCTAGAGATAATTATGACAATAAATATTACATTCTTAATTTAACAATCACCTGAGACAAAAGACTGTTAATCTGTTAACCCAAAAGTCCATTAAATACGAATCGACTGTATCTGTGTTATTTGCATTCTACTATGCATCTTTTAATGTTTTCACGTTATGTAAGGCATTGAAAGTTGTTAGATTGTGGTAGGATAGAAATCTATTATTCATTGGGAAAAATACCATTTTCCCACTATATTTAATTGAAGTAATATATTTTATTTTATTTTATTACTTAGTTAGTCCTAAACTTACATCCATTCATTCAACCACTGAACAATGGCACTGAACAAAAGAACTTACAACGTGTAGCTGCAGTGCTCCACGGTCATGTAAACAAACTTGGCAATCTGCCTGCCCTTACACTCAACTGCACAGACTGTCTCCCAACACACCCCACTGGACCCCGTGGACTTACCTCTCACCCAGTTAATTCCCCACAGGACTTGGGCCTGCTTTCCACCCCACAGGGTCCCACAAACTTGGGCACTTGCTCCCCCATCATGCCTTACTTTAGTTACCTTTCCCAAAGAACTGCTCACAAAATGGCACCTGTTTCTGGGACAGCACCATGCTGTGTTGCAGTTCTGGCAGTTCTCTTTCTCAAAGGCAATCTTTAGAAAAGGCAACCATTGGATGGGAAATAGAGCAAGGGATGCCACAGAGGATGGAAGGGACCCGGGGAGGTCTGGGTCAGGTCAGATGCGAGCTGGGGAGGTTGCTGGGCCTGCACTGGTTCCCCTACTCCAGTTATGGTGAACCTATGGCACACGTGTCAGAGGTGGAACTCGGAGCCTTCTCTGTGGGCACACGCACCATCACCCCAGCACAATTTCTTTACTAGAAAGCCAGAGGGACACGGCGCTCTCCTTCCCTTCTCCATGCACGCCTGAGGACATTTCTGACATCACTCGCCCTCTGCCTAGCAACCCACTGGGAGTGCTTCCTCCCTCCCCTGTGTGGGGTAAGGCGAACAGCTCAAATGCAGTGTGGAGTCTGTGGCGAAGGTGAAAGAGGAGAGGAACTAGGTTGGACAAGAGCATAGCTCACAGCGGGCTCCAGAAGCTAGGGTAGGTCAACAGAAGGCCCGTGGCAGGCCACATGTGGGCCGCAGAAGCTGGGGTAGGCTGCTGGAAGACCTGTGACGAGTTGCATGTGGACCGCAAAAGCTGGAGCAGGCCGCCAGAAGCCCTGTGGTGAGCTCAGGTAGGCTGTGAGTGGGGTGTGGAGCATAGGGGGGGTGTCGTCGAAGGCCACAGGAGGGTGGCTCATGTTGCCACTTTGTGATAAATAAGTGGCTTTTGGGTTGCAGTTTGGGCATTCAGTCTCTAAAAGATTCACCATCAATGCCCTACTCTGACTTCAACAGAGAGAATAGGGATTGCGGTTATTAAGCAAGGTGTCTCACTTAACAACTACCATGTCTTACAGACATAATTCTGGGCTCAATTATGATTGCAAGTAAAAGACTACATTTATTAACAAATTGCATTATGTCTATGATTAATAAGCTTTCTATGGCTAAAAAATAAGATAAGCCATCTTTCTCTCTCTTACTACACAAATGACTAAATACATTTCAAACAATAGATAACAGAGCAAATGTTTGTACATTAGTAATTTTTGCATGTAGGTTTGTAAAATGAATATACAGTCCAAAGCTGCACAGTAAGTTAATTTATTTTATTTATTTATTTATCAAAATTTGTATACCGCCTTTCTCCTGCAGGACTCAGAGCGGTGAACAGCCGAATAAAACAACGACATTTACAATTAAAACCAATTTAAAGGAAATTAAACAAATTATAAGATGCCACTGATTATAAAACGCACCCTTATTTTTATTAGAAATAAAAAATAAAAAACCTTTACCCTGGTAAGATGTCAACAAATATAAGATGCTCCATGAATAGAGATACCAAAATACGAAAAAACATGTGTCTTATAATCGATATAATACAGTAAGACCACGTTTAAGAAACCTTGTTCTAATAATTGCTAGTCACCCAAATTAAGAATTCCAGCATACCAAAAAATAATATAGCATAAACTGATTTTCAGTTCAACCATTCTTTGAAAATCAATAAAAATGTTTTTATATAAACTAAAATTTCAAAAACCAATAATATCTCAAGAACCAATGTGCTGAATAAATATTTCATCCCAGCTATTAAAATGCTTATAATTACAATACCTAATCCACAAACATTCTACTGTCAAAAGTGCAGCTGAATTTAGGTACCTACAAAGAGGTTGCAATTTCAATTTTTTAATTCCAGAGGTTGTGATTGGACAAAATATGGTTTCCTTTCTCCTGATTGGAGGTCTTCCCTGTTTGGTTTTGAATTTTTCATTGAACAATACTAATGGAGGAGTGAGGAGCAGCAGGGCAAATGACTGCGAAAAACTGCTTCTCCACGCCAGAAAACTGCTTGGAGGCCACAATTGAACCAGTGTCTATGGTAGCAGTGCAGGTATGTGCAAAAAACAGGGGGGGTGGCAGACAAGGCCTCAAAACAGCTGAGAAGCCTAATGAGGCCTCTTTGCGGTTTTTTGACTGTTTGAATAAAGGTTCTGAAAAGACTTATGGTGCCCGGCTTTCCTTCCCCGCCCAACCTATCACTCTCCTCTGCAAAAACAGCAGGGGGGGGAACCAAACAAGGCCTGCAAAGTGCCTGTCCTTTCTGAGGCCTCTCCCCCTTCATGGAGTACATGTGGCTAATTATACCAAACCCGTAGCGGAGCACGGGTACCAATAGCTAGTATATTATAAAATAAAAATACAAGAAGAAATAAAAAAGTTAAAGAAGAGAAGTGCAAAGAAAAAGAAAGAAATAGTAGTGACTTTTATCAGTGCTGTAGAACAGTGGCCCCAAATCTTTTGAGCACCAGGGGCCGGTTCCATGAAAAAAGCTTTTTCCGTGAACCGGAGAGGGTGCAGTTTTGCATACTGCCTGTATCCTGTGAATGAGGCTTTGCTTGCTTGCACGGCCCGGTTGCTGGCATACTGTGACCCGGTGCCAGTCCACAGACCGAGGACTGGAAACCCCTGCAGTAGAATACCACCCCCATCATCAAAATTTAAATGTCAATATTCTGCTTTACATTTCTAAATATTTCATGCCATTTCTACATGAGTCACTCTAGTCATCAAAATCTAGAATCAAAGTTTCATTTTTTTCAGTTTTGAGCAAAAAGTGCAGAAGTGGCTGCTAAGTAGAAACAAAACTAGGGAGGTTCTTCCCTTCAATTAAAATGGTCAGTTTTACCATTTCCACCAACTCAGTTATAAACAGTGATTAAGATGCCCATATATTCCAGCAATACATTATCAATAAGATAAACCATAAACAAAATGCACATGCATACCAAGCACTAGCTTTTACAGAAATTTGTAGGTAACCTATGACTTTCTTATTTTCCATGACAGTGGACTAATGGAGAAGGATCAGTTCATGACACATCTGCTCTGAGAGAAAAGCTAGACCTAGCGTGATAATGAGCCATGTGGGTCAGGTCAAAGATGAGCTAAAATGAGTTCACAGTTGTCATGGTGGCCATCAACTTCCAAGATACCTCAAATTCTAGAAAGAGGAAATTGAAATCACACAGTATTAACAAGGTATAACCACCTCCAGTTGGCGAGGAATAGTGTTCTGCCAATGTTGCTGTTAATGTTGCCATACATGGGGAAAATTGTTCTGTGAAGCTTTTAATCCATATTTATGTAACATAATAAGAGTACATGAGTACATTGCAAGTGTGTGTAATAGCACATATTACAATGTTTACATATTTCTTAATTAATATATAGAAAATAGACAAATACAAACTTAACAATTAGGTCTTCAAGTCATCTTTTATTTCTGTTCCTTACAGTTCTATTGACAACATTTTTCAGATGTAGCTCTTAAAGTATTTTACTTTATTAGTCCCCTGTTGCCCTAACCTTTAAGAAAAGTCACAAATAAAGAGATGTAACTTCCAATCGTACTTTTGAATTTTAAAAGAATGATAATGGTATTAAATGTTTTGTAATTTATCAAACAACTTTTACATACTTTTCCTGAGAATCTATGTATTAAATGAAATGCTAATTTTTATAACAAATTACCACATATTCATATATGCTTGTCATATGTTATTCATATCATATTCATATTCTGCAACGCAGAAAATCACCTTTAATTTTATGCACCTGAAGCCCAGCATCCTACCGAAGATTCTATACTTATTTTGAGTAACAATTTTACGTATCAATTAATTAAATCAATTTATTTTAATCGATTAGCTGTGGTGGAGCCGTAGTGATGCAATGGTTAAAATGCAGTGTTGCAGGCTAATTCTACTGACTGCCAGGGGTTCGATTATTACAGGATTCAAGGTTGACTCAGCCTTCCATTCGTCCGAGGTCAGTAAAATGAGGACTCTGATGGTTGGGGGCAATCTGTTGACTCTGTAAACTGCTTAGGAAGGGCTGTAAAGCATTGTGAAGTGCTATTGCTATTAAATGGAAGTGTATTTAGACTAACAATTTGAAGAGGAAAAAAATGTGGACTAAAAAACTTCATATTTTTTCTTTTAGCAGTAGAACATATTGTACCCACAAAATGATAGTATTTACTAAACAGGGCTGAAAGATCAAATTACACCTTTGTAATTTGGCTTCCAAAGAAGACGTGAATACAAAATGCAGATGGCTCAATACAAGAAGCCACAAGACTTTAAACATTTTTGAATTAGAAAATTGTATCCTCTTTACTCACAAGTTAAAGAAATAATCTTAAGGATGGCTATAATTTTTCCCTTTTAAACTATTACTTTTGAAAGGCGTGGAACCTTCTGGAAACTGAAAAGGACTGTGTTGTACTTTCAGTAGTTTCCAAGGTTCCACACCCTTTAGCACTATTCAGGTGACTCTGAGGGCTCAATAAACCTCCAAGTGGTCTGAATGACTCTCAGAAACAGTGTTAACAATCAGATGACTGCAAGGAATATAAATCCTTCCATCCTCCACCATCCAGTCAGAACTGAAGAAGCTTCTTGAATGAGAAGTGAAATGACTTCAAGAGGAAAATAAAGTCCAGATGCCTTTTGAAAAAAGCATCTTTGGGACAACCATGACCTAGATGACTGAGAATCTCCATAGACATCACTTTAATAATATCCATGTAATCATCAAACCTAATAGAAAAGGGAGCCTGAAAACAATATACACTTGAGAAAATATTCCTATTGTACCACAAAGGTTGGGAAGAAATTTATTTGGCATGGAAACTTTAAAAGATTTAAAATGGAAAAAAATCACTTTAGTTATTATATCATAAAAAGGTACAATTAGTACTTGGGAGAACAGTAATTTTATGCTTTTTTAAAAAAATTACAGTACTTAAAATAAACACATGTATACCAAGTTTGCCAAGAGATTCAAATTCAGTATTATATAAACTTATTTTGTAGAAAAATCCAATTAAAAAATAAAACATCTAGGAATCTTATGATAACCTAACACAAGACTAAGTTGGAAGAGTTAGCCACAACGTATTTAGATGGTGATAAACAATGTTCTATGATATAATCACACTGCTTCTCTGTGGCAGGACATCCCCCTTTATAGACGTTTCTCCCTGCAAATTCACAGGCAACACTTACTTTGTTACTATTACATTAGCAAATCAAGGCTGTATTGTTTCAGTGAGTCTTTGATCCATAGTGATCATGAATAAGGGCATTCATTTTCTATATTTAATATTAAGTGTTTTATTAATGGATTTATTATGTAAATTTATATGCATGTTCGTCTTAATCAAATAATTCTGGAAAAATAACAAAACATAAAAACAGAAGCATACATATGAAAATAAAATAAAAGATGCCAGTTAAAAATAATTTATTCCTCAATCAGTACAGAGCAAAAACACAAACTGGACTCTACTAACATTCCCGTCCTACAACCTGAGGAAAAAGCCAGGTTTTAAATCTTCTGAAAGTCCTCAATGATTATGTATTATTTATTGTTATATGCTATCTAGTATCCTCTATGATTGGGTGCTTTATAAGCCTTGTAAATAAAAAATATACTGAATTATTTCACATATAAAAATTCGTACCTTGAACAATTTTGGGATCTATGTAATTGAGAAACAGTATAGTTTTCATAAATAAGTAGGCCTTGAACGTTTAAGTTTTAAAGAATTCTTTAGCCAAAAAGGAGATGCAACCTTTTTTTCCAGAATAGTCACAATCTTTAGTAAGCAAATAATTCCTATAGTTACATTCCAAAATATTCTGCATTGCAGCATGTGAAGGTAGACTTCAAAGTTTTATTCCCTATTCCCTTTTTTTAAAAAAAAAAAGATTGAAAATATGTGTATATTATATTGAAAATGAAAAGTGGGTTATATTAAATGAGATGGTACAGTATTTTTTAAATAAACTGTTAGCTTCAACAAATTTAAATAATGCAATTTACTTT
This sequence comes from Pareas carinatus, assembly GCA_032468095.1. NCBI lineage: Eukaryota > Metazoa > Chordata > Lepidosauria > Squamata > Pareidae > Pareas > Pareas carinatus. The sequence continues at coordinate 22,453 of JANHFO010004148.1, forward strand.
TTCCAACATAGCTTTGAGTCTCTAGTGAGTCATGTTAAAAACAAAAACAATGAGCAATTAAATAAATTTAAATGTCTGTACACAAAAACACCTCTAACAGGAAATTACTTTTATATTAGTTAAACGCACTTTTCACTGGCCTGACTTGGTTCACTTATTCCTTCTACATAAATAGAAGTATAATACAGGCAAAATTACAGAGAATCTTTATCTGATTTATAAGATTGAAAAATTATTTCAAAATAGAAATAACAGAAAACAAAATCTAAGGAACATATTCAGCAGTATCATATAAAATTTATGAGCATATAATGTATATTTTATTACAATCAGTTTTTCTTAATTCTACTGTTGTCTACAATCCAGGGGGAAAGTAAGGAAAAACATTCTCCTAAAAAACTAGGGCACATTAATAACTAGGGTAATTTCCCACCAGTGTTATACAGCAAGAATAACCAACTAGAACAGAACTAGAGCTAAGAACAGAGGTTTCAGTTACACACTGAAAATCATGTGTGAATCTGAAAATCATATAAAAATCACTTAATACAAATATGCAATAATTACAAATGGATTAATACTACAATGAAGTTTATTCTTTGAAACTACATTACTAACAAATGCATGCTTCCATATTGGCCACATTAGAGAACTGAGCACAACATCTTCAGAATAGGGCAGCATTAATTAAATCAGTTGTTTGGCGGATTCCATCCCCACATACCCAAAGACCTTATGCTTTAAAAAAACAAACCTTTTTTGAATACAGATTTATTCTGAATTTAATCTCGTAGGAAATTGTTTTCACGATCATTAAGCCTATAGGCCAGTTTGATTTAAGTTTTTCAACATGGTTTGATAATGATTGTAAGGAAAAGAGAAAACAGCTTAGGAAAGAGCTTAGGAGATACTTAAATAGCCCAAACATGGAATTACAGGAGGAGTATATTATCATTAGGCAGAAATATAAGCAGCTATTGAAGAAAAAAAAACCTCTTACATTGACAACTTATGGGCCGGCCTAGAACAGGCAGCAAAGTTGGCCTTCACTATTCTGGTGGGAGGTCTCAAAAATCATCAGAGATGGAAAATCAATAAGTGACCCAAATATTTGTGCAGAACGCTGGGAGAATTATTTGGCCACTCCAGCAGCAGTAGAAAGCTGTAATGAAGCTATATCCTCTCCAAGTTTGATACAGGAATATGAAGCCTTACCCCAGTGGGAAGAAGTGCAAATCACAGAGGTGAAGCGTTTAATTTTCTCCCTGAAGACAAATAAAGCTCTAGAATAGGATGCACTCCCGGCATCGTTATTTAAAGATAATATAACCTGGTGGGCGCCTATTCTGGTGGGTCTCTATACTTTTATTAATAGAACAGGACAAATTCCTGCCAGTTGGCGCTTATCAATAATTATTCCCTTTACATAAAAAAGGTTCAAGAGATAACCCAGATAATTTTCGATTAATTAGTTTAAATGATATTTCAGCAAAAATGTATGCCAAGCATTTACTTCATAAATTAGAGGACTGGATAATGAGAAATAACATTCTAGCTGAAGAACAGACAGGCTTCAGGAGCGGAAGATCTACTATGGATAATTATTTTGTGTTGGACCATCTAATAACAAAGTTTACGTTTTGGAAAAAACCATTGTATGTGGCATTTATTGACACAATTGACAGACAAATCTTATGGGATAAATTAGAGGCCATGGGAATTGAAAAGAAATTGTTATATCTGATCAGACTGTTATACATGGAAACCCAGGTAAGAGTTCGAGTGAATAGGACAGGCTCGGTAACAAATGCAATCTCAATTAAGAAGGATATCAGACAAGATTGCATTTTAATCCCAACACTTTTCAATTTATATTTAAATGATCTTCCAAAATGCTTGGAAGATATGTCACTCCATGGGCCTAGTATAGGAACAAGACAGGTAAATTGCTTATTATATGCTGATGATATAAT
>JANHFO010004148.1:24525-42771 GCA_032468095.1 Pareas carinatus
ACTTTAACAAATATTTACAGAATTATGGGGTGTGGAGGAAAGGGAATGGGAAGAGGGGGAGGGAGTAGGGAAGGGGAAAGATTGCACATTTACAAGTGCAATCAGAAATATGAAGTTCCCTATCATGGTAGTTGCAGCAGGCAGTAATTGTTCGATTTGTCATTACTTAGTTTCTATTTAAATTCAAAGGTAAGATGTTATGTAAACAGATTTCATTATTGTTTGGTGTGTGTGTGTGTGTGTGTTCACATTCTTTCCAATCCAAATGTTATTGATATTACGAATGCATAACTTGTATTATATTTTGTCACAACTCATATAAACTCCTCTGCTATTATGTAACACAAGATTAAATACAAAGAAGCAAAATATCTAAATACTGGTAAATCGACGATAAAAACAAACAACATTCAGTACACAAAATTGCAGACTTTGCTCTCATATGGTACAGTAGACAAATTAGCAGCAAAGGTGTGATCTTTCAAAATTTTCACACTCCTATAGGAATTTATTTAGTTGTGTTAAGAAAACTTTTACCATTTATCACTTATACTAAACTATAACAGTTTTCAGATTTCTTCATATTCCCTAAAAAGCAATTAACCATCAACTTATATTTCTTTCCATTATTTAGAAATTAGCATATACTAAGCTACTTAAATCCTATGAAACATTACTGGCAATACTCAGAAATAGACTTAACAAGGAGATTTCTCCACCAGCCAAAAAAACTGAGTATACAGAGTGTGAATAAACACACAGAAGATTTGTTTATACAGTCTGTTTCTGAAATAGTCACTCATGAATTCACTTATGTTCAATTTATTTACACATTAAATAAAAAAGTGAGATGAAAAGTTATCTAACAGTAATGTAGAAAAATATAGGAACCAACATTTTAATCAAAAGTTATATAAGGCTTCTCCTGTGCCGCTCTACTCCACCTTCTTTGCTATAGCTCCCACTTTTTAAAAACATACCATAATACACTCTGAGAAGGGTGAGTGAGATAAGTAATACAGTAGAAAAGAAAAGAAAAAGCAAGGGAAAATGGCAGAAGTAATTGCCCAAACAAAAATGCAAACATACAAGCAAACAAATTATACTGGAATAGGTTCTCAGAAATTAAAATGAAAAGTATAAGAAATTCTGTTTTTCTCTCAAAGTTTAACATTCCAGATATTAACAATTTCAATTTTCCTGTGGGGGGGAAACACAAACACACTAAATTGTGGATTTCAATAAGCATCATATAAAAATGCATATTTGGGCTTTTCCAGAGAAACTGGCAAAATGAAACACTAATTTTAATGGCATAAGTAACAAGCTAAAATAGAATTAAATAGATCTTTCAGGGTAAATAAATGGGTTTCTGTAATTCTCTATATGCAGACTTGCACAACTGGAGGAATGGCCTACCTAGTTCAACCAGACGGTTTCAGAAAGCTCATAAGGAAATAAGAAGCAACAGCTCTCTAGTTATTGCCTCACAGGAAATGCTACTAAGAAATACACTGCCTCTAATCCTGAAGGGTCTATATAGCTGTTGCTACCAGTGACTTTATATATTTACTCTTTCGCTTTAAAAGTCACCTGATAGTGGTTAATAACATAAATAATGAATGACAAAGCAAAAGCAATAACAGAACATTAAAACCACATCAGCATTATTATTAAAAAAAAATTTCTACTATGAAAAGACAATAAAGATTATTCGAGGTGTATGCTGCCAGGCTGTATATTGTTGTCCAGGTGTATATTGATGGGCTATGGTCCATGGGGTCGCAAAGAGTCAGACACAACTTAGCGACTGAACAACGACAAATGTTGTCAGAGAGAAAACTTTCTAGAATTGGAGGTTCTAAATGCTGGTTCTCAGTCCCTCACTACATCTCCCCATGGAAGAATACCCCACGGCAGGCCTTCTGAAAATGATCTCAGAATAAACAATCTCAGGACAAATGATCTCAGGATAAACATACAGGAAGAGGGATTCCTTCAAATTCAGAATTATCTCAAGCTGTGAGCAGTTTTATAAACCAACACCAACACCCTGAATTGGGAAAGCCATTCATTAGTTACAGTTATAGGTTTTTTTTAAACAATAGAGAACAAGTTTGCTTCATTTTCTATATAATAGCCTTTCAGATTCTCAAAGTTCGTCATGTAATCTCTTTTTAAAGCTTAAAATAAATAACTTCTTAATGATTTCTCTCCGAACTTATTTTGAGAACCCTTGCAGTCCTGATTCATCTCTTAAAATGTGACATCTAGAACTGTACACAGTATTCTGAATGTATGCTGGCTAAAACAATAAGGAGTGGGCAGAAGACTGACAGAACACATCCACGAAAACCAACTAGCTAGCAGTCAGAAGACATGATGAAAACACTTTTAATTTCACAGACCTAACATTAATTTCACGTACTTTCAACTGGAAAACTGTGACCCTCCTAGACCAAACTCAGTCCAAAAATGCAAGAGAATTTCTAGAAACCTGGCACTCTGACAAATTATCCATCAATGAGCACACAGGCATAAACAATATCTACATACTGTGCAAAAAAGACAATCAACAAGCCAAAAAGGGAACAGAGACCAAAAGACCTTCCCATCAGCAATCAACATCCAGATGAGCATAGATTAACTCCAAGATTAACATCAGACCAACAATCAATAAGTAAACAATACCAAAATCAAAGAACTGCCAAACAAGCTAGCTGTAAATAGCCCAACCAAAAAACCTCCAAGATCACTCCCACCAACCCTGACAATCTCACTCCCTTCTAGCACTGATGATGCTACCTGGTTTGAGTAATGAAATGTCTATAAGAAAACATCCAAGCTCAGAAAGCACCCAAAACCCCTCAAACCGAACTATATTTCAAGAAGAAATTCATTCTGTTTTCCTTAGGCAAGCCACTCTCTTCTCCTCTCAGCCTCAATTCACACCAATGTTACTCTTACCAAACTGTTGAAAACATCACATCACTTTTGAAATGCTTAGAAGTCTGCAAGCTTTTATCATAATATTTTGATAGCACTGTTAGGTATTTTCACTAAACTACCCATTGCAAAACCCAAATTCCTCTCCTAGTTAGTCACTAAGAATTGAGACAACACAAACTATTTGTGAAGTTATGATTTCCCCGCCAGCACTTTACACCTACTGGACTCACTGATATTTTGCTATCCATTCATGCAATCTGTTCCTATTTTTTCTAGCATATTAAAAATGTGATTTCATCGGCAAACCTGGCTATTTTACTGTTAATACATAACTTCATTTATAAGACAATTAAAAAGTACCAGTTCTAGGAGAAATAGGTAAGTGAAAGGAAGAAAAAAGGAACAAATATACCAGCTGCTCACTGAACACTGTAAAATAACAGTTAAAGAAAATACAGAAGTATTCAACTGCTATTTAATCCAGGTTTTTTCATAGTGTATTTTCAACTTGGAAATTACAAAGAGCAGTATAAAGGTTTAGGAATAAAACAGAAAATGGTCAAGAAATTTCTATTTACTTCTAATATTTAGATCTCAAGAATCGAATAAGCTTTATCTCACAGTACTGAAGAAACTAGATAATATGTTTATGTATTATCTTTGAGAAATCTTGGAGAGGATTCCAGTTCTTTTTGCCTACAAGAGATTTTGGCACAACAGGAGATCTCCCACTTGGTTCTTCTTTTGAGAAGAGGGACAGTAGCATCCTCTCTTTATTGTTACATTGGCCAAAACAGCATTACTTGACTTAGTCTACTTTTGCTTCACTCAAATGTTAGTGTGATATGAGACATACATGCTCCTAAATTCTGACACTCTTGATAACAAACTGGGGCCAAGAGGGCTATTTCATGTCACATTGAAATACTGACATGGTAGAATCAAACTGTTTCTGTTTGCTTCATATCAAAGATAAGAAATATACCTATAAGTGCCTGATCCAAGTTAGGAAGGACAAATAAATACAATTAATGGTTGACTCAACAGAAATCTAGAGACCTATATTGATTTGCAAGCAGAGAAACCTTAACATTACATGATGCAATTCTACATCTGACTGCCATACTAGGAAAGTGCCAGGGAATCATATGCAAACTATCAAATTATCTAAAAGAAGAATGAGGTGTAAGTGTAGTAATCATCATTACAAAAGAATGTTGGTGACTAAGTCAGTAAAATGAGTAAGTTTCATTGTCCAATTCTAAATTATATTAAATTTCTTGCTCGTATCTTATAGTTCAAGCAAGATTAGTTCAAGCAAAATTAGTTAAAGCAAGATAAGAAAATGCTTTCAAACCAATTTAGGATTTCTCAAATGTAGCAGGAAATGCAATATTCATTTACTTCCTATGCAAGGAAAGCATAAAAAGGAAGAGTTTACTGAACTACTATTTAGTAGAGATGTCAATATCTCAGAAACCTTAGAAAATATTTATTTACAATAACCTCTAGTTCTAGAATATTAAGTTCGATCAGCAGTCTAGTTATTACCAAGACTACAGGAATTTCCACTGAAAAATGGCAAGCAATAGAAGATGAATGAGTAAAGGTCAGGGTGGATTTGATTTAAATCAAGTCAATTTAAATCACGATTTAAATCACGATTTAAATCATAATTTTTAAAGAGCAACTGTCACCTCTGATCCGCTGTTGACTCAGCGACAGTCCCATCCACTTTAATGGGACGGCTGGTGATGTGTCAGTGACACAAGGTGAGGGATGTGGTGTCAGCAGGTGAGTGGATACTTGCTAACAGGTGCTGCCATGATGGATCTAAAATGATAGGTGCCCTTTAAATGTGAGGACTGACTCATTCTTGCTGATGGCTAGAATATTTGTAAACAGAATTAAGTGATATCAAAACTGATTTTAGGTTAATAGGTTAATCACACATAGTTGGAGAACTACTCAAATTATTTTATTTAATTATAAAATTATATTATATTGTATTTGCTCAAACATCAATGTTTAGTAACTGAAGTGCATACACAAAATATCTTTGAAAAACAAACAAAAGAACTTAAACTGAATATATCAGCTACGTTCACATAAAAAAAAAACTTCAAACACGGTCTTCTGCAGCTTGAATTCATTGAATGGGTGTACCAAAAATGTAAATTTGCTGAATATACAGCCTTATGTTACATAACTAAGCTCCATTTTATGCTGAATAAACTAAATTATTAAAATATCTTAAATAGAAAACTATCTTTAGATAGATTTTTTTACTTCAAAAGCATTTTATTAAAATAAATTTGATAAAAATAAAAAAAACAATTTAAATAAAAAATGATTTAATTTTTTTTAAAAACTCATCAATTTTAATCCACTCTGATAAAGGTTCAAATTAGCTATGCCAGCAAATCTAGAAAACAACACAGTAGTCAACAGATCGAAAGAAGTTAATCTACATTCCAAAGAGACTTAATGAGGTATGCAAACGATCATAAAATATCCTTAATTTTACATCCTAGTAAAATAATGCTTAGGATCATCCAATGTAGATTAGAGCCCCACCTGGAAACAAATATGCCAAATGTTCAAGTGAATTTTAGAAAAGGCCATAGAACGTGAGATATAATTGCTGATGCATACTAGATAACAGTAAAAGTCCACCAAAAGAAGTCACTATGTTCTTCATTGATTACAGAAAGATCTTTGTATTAATCACTTCAAGCTGTGGAATGCACTCAAAAATGGACATTCCAGAATGTCTCAATGTCCTCATGAGAAACATATATACAGGTCAGAAAATCACAATATTGAAAGAACATAGTAAAATAGTCTGATTCCAGATTTGCAAAGGAGTGTGACAAGGCTGAATATTCTCCTGTTAGGAACAGATCACCATAGAGAAAAAGATCTAAGCGTTGATCACAAATTAATGGCACATCATTCATAAATTTCTAATTCAGGAAGAAAATCTAATAGATTATGGTAGTAATGATGCATTATTGGGAGACTGAATGAGCATCCTGGAGAAAAATAAATCTATGTGATTGCTAAGATTCAACATCAAGTTAATGGTACATAATTAAACAATATTTTACTACATTGTTTTTTATTGTAATTATATATTTTAAATTCCCACTAAGCAATTTTTTGATATAAATATGTGATAGAGTTTGTATCTAAAATAAAAGTTGAATAAACTGAATAAATCTTTCATTCTAAAATCTAACCTTTGTGCCAAAATGGAATGAGCATTTTCAGCCCAGGATGCCTCTTTGCAAAGAGCTCATGGGGAAAAAAATAGGCCGGACAGGGAAATTGTGGCATTCTGGGTTTTTTAAGCTGTTTCCCCCTTTTTTGCAACGCAAAGCCAGCCCCATATGGGCCAGAAGCATGGTGCAAAGAGGCATTCTGGCCTCTTTAAGCTGCTTTAAGCTCTTCCCGCCCCACCCCCCATTTTTTGCCCTGTGAAACCAGTCTTATACCACTCAGCAGCCAGGCTAGGCACATATTGTAAGCAGCAGGAGCAAGACAGCAACAAAAAGTCAACTGAGGGAGTGGCAGGGAGGCAAATGGGCATGGGTAGGGTGAGGGTAGATGAGTGAGGGAGTTCGAAGTAGTCCCTCACCTTATTGACTGGGGCTGGGGGAGACCAAACCGGAATGGTTTGGATGAAGTGGGTCCTCAGTCAACTACCAGTAAAATTTGCTTAAGGACAGCAACAACGATTGCCAGGTTTGCAGTTGCTAAGCGGTGCATTCACGTGACACCTCGCTTTGCAACCACATCGCTTTGTGATTGAAATTCAGGTCCCAATTGTAGTTGCAAATTTATTTATCAAATTTCTGCACTGCCCATCTCACGTAAGGGACTTTGGGTGGCTTACAAACAAGTTGAAGACTACCTGTACTTTATTTATCACATTGAATAGCCAAGTTGCCACATAAGTGGCCTTGTGATTCAGAAACGACTGCTTTAAAGTTTCTTGCTCCTAAATCTTACCATAGTTTATTTGAATGTTGCAGAAGAATCAACCAGTAAAATCATAGCATAAGGTACAGATCAGATCACTCTTGATTTATGGAGAAAAAATATTCAAATATCTTCACATCCCCACATTAAACAAAACTGTAAGTAGACTGTGAAATTATTATCAAGTTTTTATATAACCTGAGGTTATCAAGCACTCTTATTCTTTAAGCTACATAGGCCAACCAGATCAGAACTAAAACTCAATTTATCTCAGTTGGTTTTCACCAGTCAGAACTGACATGAATTCAATACACAAATAGTCACCTGCACAGTCTGCTGGAGTGGGTTATACAGACTGAAAACTGTAAAGAGAAGTTCCTGTATGAGAACATCATCAGTTATATCTACATAGGTTGATTCATATTTGGAAAAAATGCAAAAGACACAAGATTCACTGAATAATTTCCCCACAATAGTGATAATATCCAATACTGATCTATTGACACTAAAAAGGTAGCTTTTTGTCATCTTCATAGCAAACTAAAGTATGTTACTTTTGACTGAAAACAACTGAACCATAATAACCCAAGTTTGTTAAAAACAAGTCAGCCTTCCATTTGCAAAGATACACGTTCCTTACTAACCTTTGAGTTGTTAGCAAACATGCAGATATTGGCAAACTAATAGAAATTGAATGCATCTATTTGCAAAACGGTTTTAACAAATTTTCTTACAAAACATTCCTGGCAAAACTAAGCACCAGACTTTATAAATATAAAAATTGTTCATGGTAATAAAATCAAATTTTGCTGTACGATGGGAAAATAAGAATCTGAAGATTAATAGTTCACACAGATTAATCAGGAAAGGATGATGGAGCAGTATATAGCTCGATCAAAATATTAACATTTCATTCATTTTGAAAAATGATAATTTCCAAGGTAACAGAAGCTAAAGTTTGAAATCATTATGACGGGAACCAAAAATAAAATTGCCAACAGAATGATTTCTTAAATAAATCTATCCCATTTGGAATATAACACATAACTGACCACATCTCAAAGAATAAAAATATTGTAGATCTGAAACATTCTTTGAAAATAAATACAGGAAGATTTAGGATAGATACGTGCTTACATCCAATTAAAGTAGAATTTGCCATTTTCAGATGTAATGAGAGACACTAATGTATAGTTTTAAAAGAGAACTGGAAGAATTGGCTACCAAAGGTTACTACTCTCAGTGACAGTCTACTACCTTCTGAATAGCAGGAAGCATACCTTAAATACCAACTACTATTAAGGCAAAATGGAAAAGATTTATCCCCATGTGCATGCTTCTAAATGTTTTGAATGCACTTAGAGGCTATGTGACACAGAATACTGAAATAGATGAGCTTTGATCTAGCAAGGCTCTTCTTATGTACTTAGGTTAACATCTGTTTCAAACATAAGTCACAATTATTTCTGACAAGAAAAATCACTTATGCACACTGATGAGCTATTAACAACCAAGTGACGCTAAAATATTGATAGCCATGATCAAATGGAATTCTAAAATTCATCCAAAATTGCTAAAAACTCTACATGTTGTAAATATCCTCTCGATAACATATTTTTATTAAACAGACATGTAATAAAGACCCACCCAATATTTGGTACTAAAAAATTAAATGTTGCTTTAACATTTCTATTATAAGCAGCCCAATGCATATTTTGAAATAATTACTCAGTGCACTTTATCAAATATTGCTGGTTACACTGTTTAACATTCTCTATTATCTAACTGGCCGATTTACATGCCTAGACAGACATGACATTGCAGCATATGCTTAAAACAGTATCCTTCAAGCAACTTTCTCTAGCACATAGTTCTAGTATGGAACTTGATCCCTCTATTCCTCAGTTAATTTAGGTTTAATTGTTCTTATTGTCAATCAGACAGTTGCAATCTTTCTTTTCCATCAGACATTCTACGCAAAAGTAACATTTATTCTTTTTGTTTTGCATACTTGGGCCTTTCATGCAGAAAATCCTATGAGCAGATAAACTTACAAATTTGCAAGATTTGTTTGATAAAGCATATGGAAGCATTTATAAAGTACATATGCTTTTTTATTTGTTTCATAAGCATACATTAATACGACGTCTTGATAATTCTGATTTTCAGAGGTCCCTGCGTTTTTTTTTATACAATTTTTCATCAGTGATTTGCCATTGCCTCCTCCTTTGGGCTGAGACAAAGTGACTGGCCAAAGGTCACCCAGCTGGCTTTGTGTCCAAGGAGCGGAGTAGAATTCGATTTACGGTTTCTAGCCTTATGCCTTAACTACTACACCAAACTAGATCTCTATGATGATAAATATATGTCCTGGATCAAGTATACAACTTTTTAAAGGCTATAATGCCTTTGAAATATAGATCAGTCATAGTGAATCCACTGTTCCAACCCTTGAAAATTCTGAATGCACTCCAAATTCTTCCTGCCTACTTTTTAAACTTGGGCCTCAATATGCTACAAACCCTAGTTCTGCCCTTAGGGCAAGAGAAATTGGGCACTTCTATCACACATAACCAGTGAGCAACTACAAATATACATATACCATAGTCACACAGAAAAAAAAATTCCTAAAAAGGATTCATATTATTCCAGTTTGGACAAGTCGCAATATGATGAAAAACAAGGAAAAAAACTAGAAATACAAGAACTTTTATTCAAATTATACAACATTAAGATTATATAGCTTCACAACTCGCCTGCACTCAGATGATCAGTGTAAATACTTTTTATAGATTCTGCCCATAATTATTGGCTGTGAATGCTTACAGACAAATAACAGATTTATTTGTGGGGTATGTGTATATTTTAAATAAATGTCTAGACAGATTATCTAACAAACATTTACACTGGTAATTAAAGCAAAAATTAGAAATAAAGTATGCTTTTTCATCTTTTCTACTATTTCCAATTATTTAAAGCAGGATTTTTATTCATATTAAGTACTAATAAAAACAGAGATAAACATCTAGTTCCACACATCTTTATTATTTACAAATTATGTATCACCGAAATAACAAACATTTATCAACACCTTTGCTTAGATTTGAATCAGTACCATTTTTCATATTGCTATTAAGATTGCCCATGGATAGATGCTCTACAATGCTGTTTTATTTTCAAAGCAACATGATTTCCTTGCAGCATCTGAATTATGGCTTTTGATGGGGAAAAATCTTTATGCAATCTTCATAAAAGTCAGTATTTGTTTATATTGACAACCAATATACCTTGAGGCTGTGCTTTAATATTTGAAGAGTTATTAAACCTAGCTTCACAGTACATAAGACATTCATAAGACTGTCAAATAATCAATAATTGGTCATATATGTATAAATTGCTAACACATGTGTGTATATATAATATTGTCATTTGATCTGATACAGAATTGGCATTTTCTTAATCCTTATTAGTAAAATATATCCTAGACAGATGCAATGACAATAATAGTTAGAAATAACAATGCAGCCAAATACAAAGCATATTCATTCATGAATAAGTAATCTTAAATCTTAGCAATTAGTGAGTTAATATCAAATGAGATTACTTTTCAAGTAAATAGATGTGAGAATTTTATAGTTTTGAAAAAAATGGGTGCTTAAATTAAATATATGTGTATTAACTTAAGAAAACCATGAAAAACTTCAGGTTAACAATGGAGGAAGGGAGACAATATCCTGGTCTATAATAACAACTATAACTCAGAATGGGTGAAAGCTACTGTGGAAAGGAATGAATTCTGTACATGCTGTTGGTCAATTAGTCCAAATTTCCAAAGAGAATCTTAAATTATTGACATGTAGCAAAAGTACAGGGAACTATATCCATAAAAAGGTCTTCTGACAGAAGAAAGTAAAATCAACAAGAAATTCAATCCATTACCTTCACTTGTTCTGACCAAAAAGATATTGCCTGAGTGTGAAACTTGGAATTTTTAACAATTGTTTCAGTTATTGGTTTCTTCATATTGTTTGAAATATTGCCACAATTATGTTTGCATTCATGAAACTATTACCTAAAAATGATATTAATTAGAAAAGCTGGCAAAAATATTATTTGGATTAACAACAGAAAAATACCAACTAAGGATTGCCCTAATCTTGAAACCTTTTTGTCAGCTTCCTTTATAATATATATATTGGGAAAATAAATATGAAAGACATTTAAAAACAAATAGTACTAAAGGAGTAATAAAAATCTTAGACATAGCTTACATCTGCTTTTACATGTATAAACTGTAAATTTTGAATCAACTGAACTGTTTTGTTTCCTATAAAACCAATATAGGTGCAGATTGTTTTATATGGCTAGCAATGCGCGAAATCAATTTTTCAAAGGTACTTCAGAACATGCAGTATCATACAATGGTTAGTATTGGATTAGGATCAGGAAGACCCATGTTCAAATCCACCTCAGTCAATGAATCTCACTCACTCACTCTCTCAAATCTATCTTGTAAGGTTATTATTATGAGGAAGGAGGGATGTACACCTCCTGGAGTTCCCGAAACTAAGGGAGCATATTTAAAAACTAAAATGTTTTGTTTTTGTAAAATTTAAACTTGTTCTTTAAATGTCTACAACAGACAGTTTTCTAGGCTGAATAATAAAAGTAACAATTGTAAAAGACTACAAATGGTTTTTCATATTCTCTTACATATTTTTCTTTAATAAATCTTTTGAAAATATGAAAAAATATATGTCTTATAAATTTAATATTCATTAACTTTAGTACATACAAAGAGTTATTTAAATTGAATGTTTAAATTGGGGATAAGTTATTTCTTTCAATTTAGTTATATCTTCTGGTTTTGATTATTTTCAACAATGTTGTGGTCCAAATGAATTTTAGATCAACTATATAATTAACATTTCTTACTAATACGTATATCAGGATTAATGTGCACCAGCAACAATTTGCTACATAATAAACTATCAAGTCCCATTTTCAATGGTATAAATCTCTAGAGAATGAGGAATGTACTAAATTTCAACAAAGATATTCTATTTAGTCCTAGTCTGAAATTCCGTTTCTAGATGAGTTTAACAATATATTTAAAAAATGCATTGTTCTCTATTTCCAACCACTTGAGGGGACAAATTATTTTGAGTTAAGACGTAAAAATCAAAAGAAGAATAGTTCTCTCATGGAATAATTGTGATATTCTAAACTGAAGCATTCAGTTTACAGTAATCTGGTTATTAGAATTATTAAAATATCAAGCATTAGTTGGACTATTTTCTACATTTAATACTACTTTGAACTAGAATACTATTACAAACATGCCTTTAAAAATCACTTTGGTCTTTACATTTACAAAAAAAATACAAAAAATAATGATTACAGTAACTAGTGTTCATATATCATAAGCAACACTGGCTGCAGACAAACCGAGACCCAAAAATTGCTTCACAAAATCTTAAAACCTAAAACTTTATATAAAAAGGTACCACATTCATCAATTCCTTTTATGTATACAATTTCCTAGTAAAATCTAAACCTAGTTTACAATCACAATTTTAAAAGTTCACATTTTTTGTAAGTGACTCAAATAAAAAGCTAGAGTAAAGCAATATATTCTGCCCCAGAATTCCTCCTTTTGTGATCAAACATTTTATACATTTCACAGTATTCACACTTTGTCAATGATATTGTCTCAGCTTTATTCATCCTCCAGTATCAAGCTGAAGTAACATTTTAATTCTGATTTATCAGAATTGTTGAGCAGTTCATTTATAGGGCTTTCAATAACTATAACTCCTCCAAAAAATACTCTTGATAAAAGAAGCAAACCAGCTGTTCAATAAGTAAAAACTGCTTTTAGTTAACTAAAATTAACCTGTACATAGAAAACAGTCATCCAAAAATATAGACATGACCCCAACATATATCTGCACCATAGATTTTTACCAGAAGTAACTTCACTAAAATTAGCACTTACACAATGAAGCATTTCAAAATAAATATACTGATGAACATTCTAAGAAAAGTAGCAGAAGCATTCCTTAGTTTAAATATTTAATAAAAAGGGTAGTTGTTGAAAGTGCTGCTCCAAGAAATATTTTCAGTATTTTATAGTTTTGTACCAGTTTTCTCATATGCCCAAGAAAATAGTGTGCTTTCTTTTTTATATAATACACATGTAGAAAAATGTCTGTATTAAAACAAAGATTGGTGTGCCTCTTAAAAGATCATAATTCTTTTTTTAAAGGAAATATTGCGCAGAGTCACTGATTTCCATATTCATTCTTGCCACAACTTACTATGCATTTCAAAATACATTTGGGGAGTATTAAGCTATTTATGTAGTAGTTCAACTGCTTCATTTCATTTTTCTATTTGCAAGAATTAATATCTACCCATGCTATCTACAACAGTGGCCCCAACCTTCTGGGCACCAGGAACTGGTTTCTTGTCATTGTTGCAAAAGACTGTCTATGGACATGGACTACTGTACCTATATGTTGATATCTCTTTAAATCTGAACATAGGAAACAGTAGAGATTGATTGGTAGCAGTAAAATATATGATGTCAAAAAAATGGCTATTGGACAGTAGGAATGATCATGACACTTTATGGGTTGAATTTCAACACTGCATTTCCCTAGAAAATCAGTTTTATGATGTGAGAGTGCTTTGCTCCTTGATTCTGATGTAGGCATAATTATTGGGATTGGTTTTTTTTTCTTAGCTTAATTTCCTGGAGAAAGCTGATCTGGTCACTGTCACAGGAGTTAGTCACATTCAGGATGGATTATTACACTGCACTGAATGCAGAGCAGCCCCTTGGAATATTGAGCTTCTTCTGAATAACAGTAGTAAAATATAACAATTAGAACAGGTGATTCTACTCTTGCACCCACTATTGCAAATTCAATTTCAATTTCTCGGTATTTTAACCTCAAAATGGTTGGAGGATCCACCTTCTCCAAACGATCTGGCACACAGTTGGAGCATGAAGTCTGGCTGGGGATGTCACAAAATATGGCCTCTCAAGCACGGTCCAAATTCTAATATTTCTTCCCCTGAGGAGCTCTTGCAGAAAAAAGCATTAATGGGGTGATTTTTAAAGAAATAAATAGCCAGCCCACACTTCCTCTACCCATCAATTTTTCTGTGGGGGGGAGGAGGTCAAGGACTCGGGAGCTCTTCCTCGCGGAAGGAGAAGCGGAGACAAATAGATTCGGACCCCCCCCGGGAGAGAGAACCGAAGCAGCCCAAGGAAAGCTTTCAAATCCATGCGGGGCGCCCCCGAGGGGGGTCCGGGCAGGAGGGGGCGGCGGACCGACGGAAGCTTCCCAGCCCTCCACAGAACCGACAACCCGACGGGGGAGGCTCCCCGGCGGAAGCCCGGCCGCTCAGCCCAGCGGCTCCTCTCCCGAGCGGGGCCGCCGCCGACCTGCCCGCACACGCCCCCCCCTCGGGCCCAGGCAGCCGGCCGTGTCTGCGCTCCCTCCGGGCCGCCTCGGGGCAGCGGGCGCCGGACCCACCGGGCCCGCCTCAGCCGACGGCGCTCACCCTTCCTCCGCGCGGGCTCCTCCTCCTCCGTGCCCCGCAGCAGTCGCCGCCGCCTCCGGCCGCCACCGAGGGAGGGAGCGGGGTCCGTGCTGGGGCCGCGGGGGCGGGCAGCGGCGCGGAAGGGGCGGCGGGATGGCTGGCGGGGGGAGGGGGTCTTCCAGGCGTCGTCGCCGCCTCTCCCAGCCCCGCTTGGAACCGCCGCGGCTTCCCAGGCGCTCCCGCCCCGCCTCCGCCCGCTGCGCGTCTCGGCCAGCCAAATCCAAATCCAAATCCAAATAGTGTCACACAATATGGCGGCGCCTCCAGTTGGCAAGCCTCGCGAGAACTGGCCCCGAAGGCTAACGGGAGAGCGGAGGAGGAGCGGGAGGAGGGGAAAAGAGGAGGAGCTCCCGCGTTGCCTCGGTGACGCGTGTGTTGCTACTGAGTCGCCCGGAGCGAGCGCGACTGCAGGGTCTGGGTACGGCGAGGATTCCCTCCGAGAGAAGCCGTGCGCCCGGCTCGTCGCCCCCGGGAACCGAAAAGCGGGAAGAGACCGGGAGGCGTCGCTCAGGCTTCCACGCTGAAGTTAACGCTCGCTCCTCCTGCATTACCCTCTGGCTCGCTCCGCGGATAGACCACGGAAGCCGAGTGTGCACGTTAAGTTGTGCGTGTCCGCTAACTATAGAACCGGGATGCGGACGTGCAAAACCAACCGCGTTGATGGGGAAGGGAAAGAGATAACATGCATCGTGTCTTTGGTAAAACCAGATAATCTCCGAGGAGAGTAAACAGGGGCCAAGCTTTCTATCCAATTGATTTATCCAATTTTGGATTTGTGGAATGTATTTTATTTTCACAATGACAATCATAGGAGATTCTTTATTCCAAATTAACTTTTTCTCACTGTCTCAGCTATCCCTCAACCATTGTTATCACAAACCCATGATTGGCTGAGACTGGGAACTATGGAAAATACATTGAAACAATAAATAGCTAAACTGCACCTCTGCTATGTTATCAACTGACAATATAGCACAACCAGGTACCAAGACTGAAGTACTTGGCAAGAGTAATTAATCAAACAACCTGTTCAGTCACACTTCCCCACACCCACAAATAGGCTGCCCAGGCACCATCTATTCTACACAACAAAAGGCAAGTGAACAGACACGAGGAAGGACAATACTGACCTTTGGACAGAGTCCCATGCTAGAACCAGTAATGTGTACACACACACATACAAAACCCCACACCAAGGACCAGTAAGTCTTTGTACCCCATTTTCTCTGTAGCCTACTCCAAGAACAAACATCTTTGCTTTTGGGAATGAATACCCAAAATGACTACCTTTCCACCAGCAAGATGCCTTGTGTCTTATTTGAGATATCCTGACTTGGAAAAGAAACACAGAAAATTATTTTGATTGAAAAAGAATTCTTTATATACAGGAAGAATAAAGTATATTTTAAGAGTTTATTAATGCAATACAAGGCAGTATCTAATTAAAGAGGGCCAGAGGAAGTTATATTCCAATTCTGTTGAGTAATTTGGGTATTTTTACCCATGTATTTTTCCATAATTATTAATTTTACATGGACTCTATGAATTTCAGTATTGCTGGGAATTAACCATAGTTGCTGGATAATTATTTTATCCTACCTCATTTGCTGACTACACACAACACTATGAATCATAAATCACAGGAGCAGTTTGCAGAACATTCTAGGCTAAATGTGATTGTCTACATTGTGATTGTCATTCAGCTATGAGCTATGTGGAAAGTAGATAACTCATAGCTAGCTTAACTTTTTAAAAATTGAGTAGCTTGTTTACTTACTTATTAAATTTATCTGGCTTTGCACACAAGACCAAGCCAACATTACCATGCTGCTTGGGTTTATACAACATACTGAGGGACAATCCACATTTCACTGCAGTATGTTGAGCAAACTTAACTGCCAAATTCATGGGGTAAAACTAGTGATATTCCAAATGGCCATTAGAGTACACCGATTCTTCAAAATATTCAGATGTACATACCTGCTTTCCAGGTTTACTATTTTTAAAATTTACAAAGAATAGTTTTAAAATAATGAGAAGTAAAAAAAGATATGAAAAAATAAATATTAAAGTAGAAAGAAAACCAGCATCTGTAGCAGAATAGTGATCTAATAACCATTGCATTTCATACAGGATTGCAGTAAGAAAGTAAGAGCTACAAACATATGTAGTTATTGAGTGCTACATAGACAGGGTCTACTTGTGTCAAAATAACTTTGTTATTTAACCCTCCTATTTCCAAACAATGGTCAAATGGCTGTGCCCCAAAAGACCAAAACTTCTCCATTTTCGGTCTCAGTTCCGAGGAGAAAATAGTTGTAAGCTAAATCAGAAATACTTGAACTAAATCGGCACTTACGAATTGCTGGAACCAACTTGGAACACTGAAGAGCTCATGAAGATAATTAATAATGCCACTATCAATTTCTGTAAATTCTGTTTATATAAAATTTGTTGAATGGTCCTTGGTGATCTCTGAGTTTGCAAGCTCAGAGGACTCTTCATTTCAACCCTGAGCTACAAATATTCTCCTTAATTGGTAAAATTTGTTAAATAAAATAAAGCCTCAAAACAACATTTGTGAAATTCTGGCACAACTCAACATGATCTTCTCTAAGCAACATAAGAATATTTAACGTAAGAGGAAGCGATGACTCGTTCTATTGTAATTGGTTAGCCAACAGCAAGTAGATTCATGGGTAATAATTGGGAGAGTCACCTAGATTTCCCCTTTTCTTGCACTTGATTTAAGAACATTCTTAAGAACATGTTCTTCACTGCAGACACATGGAGTGTCTGACCTACACACCAGTTACTTGAATCTATTAAATTTGTTATACTCTGTTAACAGTGAAAATACTAACTAAAGCAACTTCAGGATTCAAACAGGAAATTGACTCGTATGATATGAAAAAAAATAATCATCCTATTATGCCCAATCGTGGCCGGCAGTAGTAAAGAATGAGAGACTGTTGACTCTTGGTGGGAGTGCTACTCTTCTTCTTAGAGAAATGTGACAGGCTAATTCATCTGTAGAATCTGAGCAGTTAAAAGAAACAGCTACTTTTGAGATTGTAAACTAACTAGAAGCAAGATACAAAAAGTCATGAAACAGTATAAGGAAAATGAAACTAGGATCAAAATTCTTACGTTGTGAGTTCAACTACAGTAGCTGAAAAGTAATCATGACATTTTATATGTATGGTGAAGGGGAGGGCAGAGTCCTGCCAAGTCTGCTCAAATTTACAGTGATTGTTTAATCTGTAGTTATGTGCAAATCACGTGTATAATCTTCTAGAGATTATTTATTTATTTATTTAGATTTATATACCGCCCTTCTCCTGAAGGACTCAGGGCGGTGTACAGAAAAACAAAATATTAACATTGAAATTTAAAAAACTATTTACAAAATATGGGATATGGGGGAAGGGAAAAAATCTATTAATAGCAAAAATCTGTCTTTATCTAAAGTTTATCTGTATCCAAATTTATACAAACTTTGGTTAATTTTTAGGAAAAAAGATGAAAATTTCTTATGATTGCAGATGGGGCCAATATTGTTTTTTTTTTTTTTTTTATTAGAAAAATTTTTTATTGGATTATCAAAAAAAAAAACAAAAATTTTTTTTTTACATAAATCAAATTTTCCTTTACAAGGCAAGGCTTCTCTTAACAGAAAAAAAAACCTATCACTAATGA
>JANHFO010004148.1:51393-64588 GCA_032468095.1 Pareas carinatus
GAGGAAGAATCTATGGCTCAGTGGCTAAGACATTAGCCTAACATATAAGTCAGCCCAGGTTTGAATCCTATCAAGGGTATGCCCTGCTGATGAAAGCTAGTAAGCTAGAAATGGCCATTCAAGACTCCCTTTCTTTCTTTGCCAGTTTGTAAAGCTTCTTGCTGTTACAAAAAAAGAGTGTCGCCTAGCAGTAGGCCTGCTAACGTTGATAGTCTGGGGCTGAAAGTCAAAAAGGTAGTAGTTCACTTCCTTCTGCAATGGGGGGACGAGACTCAGGTGCTTCATTGATAAACTGATAAAATGAAGCGATATGTTCCTGTACAAATAGAAAGCATAAAATACACTTACAGTTGGATTTGTTTTTGATAAGCACCACTACACGTCTTAACTGCACAATATTTATTAGTTTTAGATAATATTGTGGTCTGTTAATGTAAGACCTAAGTATCTTTGATTTCTGATTTTGTTTTAGGGACCTTTTCAAGGAAAGACAGAATGTGCAGCAAAGTATTTTGTGTTCTCTCCTGTCGAAAGCAGACAAATGTGAAACCTAACGTGAATATATAAAATGAGTATCTTAGTTTAGGTTTGGAATTTTCTTTAGTTCCTTTGTTACACAGCTGAAAACATAAAAACTGAGATTTTGCCATTTCTTAGCCAACAATTCTAAAGATTCTGGAATTACTGCCCATACATTCTTCTATTTTTAAAAAATAATAAGGATAATAATAATAATAAGAAAGCATGTTTTCTAGGCTATTGTTGTTAACGGATCAAAGGTGTTTCGTGCTGCTTCTATATTTTAACACTAGCCCATCTGGCTTCTATTTCAACCTTTCTTGTTTCATTTGGAGGAAAAGATAGAGTCATGAACATGCCATGTGCTGTGTATTTGTAACTGTCAGTAAGAAAGAAAGATAATGTTCAAAATTACCAGTAGCATTTTTCAAGCAAATGTTATCTATTTATTAGTTTTTGAATCTCTAAAGACAGTATTTGTATCTTTGCATTTATAATCTACATTTTATATATGATGGAGAAAAAATTAACCTGGGAAAAAGATTCAGATTCCAATTCTATCTTGGCATGGCCTTGAGGAAAGAGTGAGTATGATGAAATCTCACTTCCCCGTCAATAAAATGACAGTTATTTGAACAAATTTGGCTGGTGTTCCCAAGCTACATTATTTTTTTCATGTGCTTAGTTTTCATTTAGTCAGGTGTGATTTTAATAGCAATTTTGAAACATCATAAAATAGTGGTTGGCTGACTTTGACCTACTAATTCCTACAAAATATGCCGCCATCAGTTTATATTTGAAGACAATTGATTATATGAATAAACCCAACACTGCTTTAAATATAAATTATTAGTTGTTTACATGCATGTTTCCACATCATCATAGAATTTATATTTTAATAAAGCACCATCTCTTTCAAGCACGGCTTCAAAAAACAAAACAAAACCAAGACCTGCCATAAAAGGATTAAAATATCATATTGCAGCAATCACAAGTAAATACAATGATCAACCCATACTAGAGTGCACTCTCCATGAATTTGCAAGCAATCAAACACGTGAGCTCATTTTTAGCTTTAACAAGGTCTCAATTTCATACAGGAAAATTTGTAAGCCATTAAAATCATGGTGAACATAGAGAACCAATATAGTTACTGGTGTTGCTGTTTTTTTTCTTGTTACCATTTTGTAAACATAAAAGGGTTTCGTTATATTTCATGTGCCTGATGATAATCAGACACATACAATCCCAGACAATTTAATTCAACTTCAAACAGAAAAACTCAAAGAAGGTGTTTGAAGAATATTAGAAATGAAACAAAATGTTATAGATTATCATAATCTTTTACAGAGGTACTGGAGGCTATCAAGTTGCTCCTATTTTATATATTGTATATAGATCAGTGTTTCTCAATTTTGGCAAATTTAAGATATATTGACTTCAAGACCCAGAATTCTTGGAGTTGAAGTTCACAACTCTTAATGTTGTCAAGACTCAGAAACACTGATATAGACTATGCACATTCTCTTTCAACCTCTCCTGTTTTCTATTCCAACTGACCCATAGCATTCCTTATCTCCAAACATGTTCACTGCTGTTATTGGCCTTATTCGCAGTGGTGTTCTTGTTTTGATGCTTTGGCAATGCTCATGGTTCTCCCAATCCTATTGATACTGCCCATGTGTCTCTCAATGGCCTAGTTTGGGTGCCATTTCTGGTGGCATCTGCTACCTAAGCTCATAGAGTTAAGAGATATCAGCATGAATAAAGATTTCACATTTCAGATGTGCTTTTGTTGGTACCCTGTTTCCGCGAAAGTAAGACATCCTCCGAAAATAAAACCTACTTACAGTTTTGCCTCTCACTGAAATATAAGGCATCCCCTGAAAATAAGACCTCCCCGGTAATAAGGCCTCGGACTTCCGGTTCTGGGCGGCCTCAGTGGAAAAATAAGACATCCCCTGAATATAAGACCTAGTGCATCTTTGGGTGCAAAAATTAATATAAGACAGTGTCTTATTTTCGGGGAAACATGGTAAGCATCTACTAATTCTAGCACATATCTTGTGCCTCTTCTGCCAATCCAAACAAAGAACAGAAATAGATGCTGTGACTTTTAATCTCTTCCCTGCAGTGATGTCATTGTTTAGACACTTTTTGTAGCCCAGAGGAAGGCAGAAAAAAATATTTTAAGCATACAAATCCTTGCTTGAGAAAGAAGTCTTTATATTCTCAAAGTTTTTACCCTAGGCCTGACCATTTTTACCCTAGCCCTGATATCTAGGATGACAGAAATAGTACACTCATCAGAAAATTAATGGACAAGGCTGTGATAAATAAATTACTCTATTGCAGATGGAAAAGAAGCTTTAATGATAATGAAAACCAGCTCCTTCAGATTCTTGAAATCTAGTCATTTATATATGCTAGTCCCAGAGTTTAAACCTGCATTCCTTTTTCCTGCCTTTGCCTGGCCATCATTAATAATACCCTTTGTTAAAAGAATAGTTCTTCCCTGGACTTCTTTTTTTCAGATGTTTTATCCTGCTTTAATTTTTTCATAAATAATTCAAGTGGTAAATATACATATTGCTTTTTTCTCCTATTTTCTGCACAACAACAACCTTGTGAGGTGATTGGGCTATGAGAAAGTGACTGGCCCAAAATCACCCAGCCGGTTTTCATGTTTAAGGCAGGTCTAGAACTCACAGTATCCCAGTAACCTAGGTGCCTTAACCACCAATTCACTTCTACCCTAATACCTAAATCGCTATCCCAGTCTCCTCTCCTTGTTATCTAAGATAAAGAAGAGTTTTTCTCTGTACTTTTCTACCAATAATTGGTAGGTCAAGGGTTTTCCTTCTAGCCCTCATTTTACATTAACAACAAAGTCAACAACATACTCATATAGTCTGCTTAACCCTGTTACAGTACATTGCACTACAAAGTTACAGTACATTTTATCTATTCATTTGGTCAAGCATATAAATGAGTACAAATAAATGGGGACAGTAGGCACGCTAATGCACTTGTGCACGCCCCTTTTACAGACCTCTTAGAAATGGAGTGAGGTCCTATGTAGACAATTTAAGTTTACATTTATTGGGGTTTGAGGATGCAACAACATTGTTACATATCTGACAAGATCATCAAAATTAGCATTCAGGAATATCAAAAAGTTGGCATAGTTGACTGGTCTAGCCAAATGCAATCCCATTTTTAAAATATTTTAAAATATTTAGAAGATTTCTTATCTTAGGTTGCTTGTGCAAGATAACAGTTCCAATTAGCATGGCATATCCAAATGTAAAGCCAATAACTATATTTCAGGCTGTATACTCCAGTCTGTTTTCTAAATTTCAGTACTCATGTTGCTATTCATTTTATCACTTATACACATATACACTTATAAGGGGAGATGGGACTGGGGTGGTAAATGTGATCTGGCCTGTGAATGTGGGGAGATTATTATTAATCATCTAGTAGGGTTCCGTGCCCCATCAATGATCCACAGGTTAAAGTCTATTCTAATTGTGAATAGCGTTTATTCTTTTAATAATGTTATTTAAGTGTTTTATTATATTCTTTGTGGAAGAAAGAGCAGCAAATATGTGGAACTAAATGATATGTGCTGAGATGTTAAGTGATATTACTTGATGTATCTATTGTCATATTTTTGTATAACTTCATAGCTTTGTCAGGAAGCATTTTCGATCACCTTTGTATTATTATTATTATTATTAGACCTTTTAGTTGTTGTTGCTATATCTATTACCTATGCAATATCCTTAATGAATATAAATTTAAGTTTGCCTCTTTAGGTGTTTATAAGCATCACATAGGGCAATGTTTTACCATCACCATAATTTCAAATATTAAAGATGCAGAAATGACTCAGGCCTTGTATCTTTTATTAATGAAAAATTTTGCTCATATAAAAGTAAACTTGGATAAATTTGGATGTGTTGCTAGTAACTCCATCATGTGTTGTGACATTTGGTATATTTTTCCAGTAATTGAAAAATGTTTTCTGAAGGGTATAGTTGCATTTCAGAAGGTGTTTGGAGCTGAAGGTCCTGTCAAGCTGTTATAATGTCAAAGTTGACACAGAGCTCCATGGAGGTTGCAGAACGGTATATCAGAAAGACCGCTATTTCATGGACTTCTTCCATGTAGTAATATGTAAGTTCTGCACTTATTTGAAATTTATTCACTAAATGCTTGGAAAGAACCCGTTGATATATCGATCAAAAATGTTGTCTTGTTTTTAAATTGCTTGGATGTAAAAAATAGGTTGGGGGTGTTTGGGAACAAACCTAAATTAAAGTCACTATTCTTGAGCCAACAATTTGTGATCCAAGAGTGTATTGGCTTTCTAGACAACTGCATTCTAAGCAGTGGTTGTGGAGCATTTCCTATTTGAGGGCAGAAACATGTTTCATTGTATACAAGATCATTCACATAGAACTTGTTTGCAAATTCATAAAACAAATATATCTTTTCCCAATACTGTCACTGTCTCTATAACTGTCATTCAGTCCCAGAGAAAAAGGCACTTGGATTAAGGAGTGGCAAATACTACCGTGTTTCCCTGAAAATAAGACATCCTCCAAAAATAAGACCTACTTACATTTTTGCCTCTCACTGGAATATAAGGCACCCCCCCCAAAATAAGACCTCCCTGAAAATATTATTTTGTGCGGATGCCTTACTTTTGGGGAAACACGGTAGATCGCCCACCCCCAATCCCGAATAACACCCGGCCGCAGGCGCTCCTTACCTGATTCAGAGGGCTGCAGAGAGATCGGGTGGGCTGTAAACTGCAGCGCTCCGGATTCGTACACTTTCAGCTAGATTGGAGGCGGCAGCTACCGGAAGCGCTTCCAAAGCGCCTCCCATCTAGCTGAAAGCATGCGAATTCGGAGCACTGCAGTTTTCAGCCCACCCAATCACTCTGCAGCCCTCTGAATCAGGTAAGGAGCGCCCGGGGCCGGGTGTTATTTGGGGGTGGGGGTAGGCAATCTACCGTATTTTCCCGAAAGTAAGGCATCCCCCGAAAATAAGACCTAACGCTCCTTTGGAAACAAAAATTAATATAAGCCACTGTCTTATTTAAGGGGGAAACACGGTTTCAGGAAAAGCAATATCAATTGCAATAGCACTTCGGCTTTTATACTGCTCCACAGTGGTCTCTAAATGGTTTACAATGTCAACAATCTGGGTCCTCATTTTACCGACCTTGGAAAGATGGAAGACTAAGTCAACTCTGAGCCGATCAGGCTTGAGATCCTGGGGGTGGGCAAAATTAGCCTGCAATACTGCAGTGTGCCACCACTGCTCATAAAAATCCAAGAAATGAGAAGATAACATCAGCATTAAAAAAAACTCTTCAAGTTTATCATTTTGGGTGGAAGCAGCAAGATTTATTTCTTCCCAATATAAACCTAGAAGCAAACATGCCACTTCTGACCAAATAAACCCAGTGTTGCCATAAGCAGGTCAGAGGAGTTTTGTGTTTTTTTTAACGTTGTGTGAGACATTTGAGCTTAGCAAATAAAATAAACAGAATTTTATTTTACTGCCTTAGGAGTGGATGAAAAGGCAACAATTTGTAAGCCAGGTTCATTGCAGCCCTTCGCTGAATAATTGCCAACTGCTCTCTATCTCAAAACCTTGCTTCTTTGTGAACTTTTTTATGTAGAGAGGCAGTCTAAAAACTTCAGAAAGAAAAAAAATGGTAATGTTATAAACGTACATAAGTGACCAAGATAATCTACATATCCAGAGGAGATCCTGGATACTTGATCTACCTTTTTATTCAAATAGTCTCTATTTTGTACAGCTCACTTTTTGGGCAACTGTTTTCGGCATCTCAGGCCTTCATGGAGCTTCAGCAACATCTGCAGTGGAAACCAGAAAAGGCAAGATAGGCCACTGTGTTTGCCGCTTTAAGAGCTTTCCTAGGAAATTTATTAATTCTACTTCTGTAAACTTCAGGGCTACTCCCTAGCAAGCTGATATTTCCTTTGCATGTGAATGGTGCCTCTTAGGATTTAAAGCATGGAGCCTGCTGCTGGAGTATGTTAATAATTATAGCCATTGACATAAAAAGCACGTGTATTTGAATATCTTTCTCAAAGGTTGATTATATACTGCATCCTCATTTTTCACTTTAGAAATTGATTGATTTATCCCATTTTATGCTGCTGTAGCCAACAATGACTGAAACTGGTTGATTACTGATAACCTATCTCCAGTCAATCCAACTGATTATCAGTGTTTACCTAAAAAAAGGATCCTTTTCTAGTCAGAATCCTAAGTAAATCTATCAGTAATCTGTCTTTGACATCAGTAAGACTGACAAGACTGGCATTCCTGAGCAAATCTCTCAAGTCATGGTGTACAAAGGGAATGAACAACTTTTTGTAATCAGAGTTCCCGTTTTGGATTATTTCTTTATGAAGATCATAGGGAATAGGGTGACAACTCTGCGTAGTTAATCTTTTGGGGAGGCTTGTACAGGGAAGGAGGGGAGAGTTAATGTTCAAAATAGATTTCAAGTTTGAACATAGTGCCATCAATTCAGTAATTTTATAGCTATTTTATAATTTTAGCAATGCGCTCTGAAGATACTATGGGGAGGATGCATTGAGACCATGACCTGTAGAATTACATGCAAGAACACACCTTGTAGTTGGTTGTTTCATCTTCATTGTATTCTATTTTAAGCTTTACCACTTTAGATCAAAGGAAATTATGCTCAAGGCAACCCATCATCCTTTCTTCCCCTCATTCCCATCCTTAGAATCCTTTTGGGAAGATGACACTATTCTTTGAAGAAGATTTTGAAATGGTAAAGAAAGATTCCCTTGGCTATATTTAAATGACGAAGGCCTGCGGTTCAGTAAGGAGTATAAGATGTTAACAAGTGACAAACCAAGAATGGATTGCTTTTCATTTTGCCTCTTTTCTGAGACAGGAATGATATTTGGGCTTGAATAAGTAATTTAAGAATGGTGACTTCAAGCAGTAATACCTAGGCAGTTCCTTGGCAATAGTGCACAAGTCGGTTTCCATTGACTTCTTTTGAGCTCTTGGTTGGGTTGTTGCTTAAATTCAGTCAGATCTACAGCCTTAGAAATTCCTGATAGTTTCCCATGCAAGTATTAACCTGGGCCATCCTTGCTTAACTTCCAACCCTAGAAAGAATGTGCCAATGCTATTGTGAGGTGAGAAAAATGTGTTTTATATTGTATCTGTTGACTCAAAGTTTCCAAATAGCAATATGTAATTGTTCAGTGTTATTCTTCACGGTTTCAATATTGTCTGCAACAGAGTGACTAGTTCCTCGATGCTGCAACTTCAGTTGGAATAGATTTTGAAGACAGCCACAAAAATGACCAGGAGAATGGGAAACAGGTCTTTATGGAGATTGGGGATATGCATATAATTGTCTGCTAAATTTAGTTTATTTGATTAATTTGTCAGTTAAGAGGAAAAAGGAGCTTTTAAGCAAACTTCCCATAACAGATTAACAGATGTTATACTTTTCTGTACAATGTTTATTTTCCCTCCTGAACCTTGTGCAAGAATATAAATAGGCAATTGGCTGTGAGTTAGGCAAAAATTAAGAGAAACCACTGAAACAGAAACAACCATGGAGAATTAACCAAAAATTGATTGGAATCAGACAGATTACCCAATCAGAAGTCCAAAATTCTTGCACATCCTGTTCTGCAGCATGTTTACATCACCAATCAATAAGAGTATTTCTCAAACTTGTCAACTTTAAGATGTGCGGACTTCAACTCCCAGAATACCCCAGCCAGCATATTGAGTAGAATTTCTCTCCAAGTTCAAAGGATGCCACAAGGAATTCTTTTATATTTGAGTTCTTTAAAGCTCCTGCTGCTTCCCACATCTTTGCCTGTGTTTATATGAGCATCTCACTTGACATCTTTTTACCCATCAGAAAAGAGAAAGGGAGGCAATGAATCTGAACAAGGACTGCATGAAGGGTTCCACTTTGGAATTTTATACAATTCTGTACCAAGGTCACTGAAAGGGAACATGGCAAATGTTCAAGTACATTCTTTGCTTTGCCTTTTTCTTTCTTTCAGAAGAATTTTACATAATGGAATTATTATAAAAAAGAATTATGAGCTGATGGTTATGTTAGCAAATTTGATTAGATCTGCATGAAAGAAATCCCGTATAATTTCCATGATTACCCAGAGGAGCATTTTTTTCCCCTTTCAGATTACTCTATTAGATTTTTGCAAAAACAGACAAGAGAATGTTGGTAGAATAAACATTTTATTAAAAATCTCCTTGTAAAGTGGAACAGCTATTAATGGAAATAGGAGTAGGTTCTCAACCAACCTACTTCTGGCAACTGAATGTTTGATTTTACATTCTGCTCCATGCAAAGGGACATAGACCAGTCCAAAGGTTTCCTTTTTTTCCCTTGAAAAAGCTCCTTTGGCATGGGAAATATCACATAAAGCAGAAAGTACTGCTTCTGCCATCACTAGTCTGGAGTCATGTGCATTCAGTAAAATATCAGAACAGTTGATTCCGTTGATTATCAAAGGTAGAGTGTGTCCTATGCTGATGTTAAGGTGCTTTATACTCCTGCTTCCTTGTATTTATGTGTTTAGTATATGCATATGCTTGTAAATGTTTCTTTGTGGAGTGGGTCCTCAGTATTTCAGTTACCCGAATCTCTGGAAAGATAGGAATCTCAGAGCAAAACCCTGAAAACAGAATCTAGGCTACATGTTTGATTCTTGTTTCCCTGCAATGTATTTGAACCGAGTTAGTGTAAGAAGAAAAAAAACAGTAACTTGAACATGGAGTTGTGGACTTATTCTGATATTGAACAAGCAAAACAGGTCCTGATCATATCAGACCTTGGATAGGAGACCTTCAGGTCATCACAGTATACTAGCCTGAGCATCAAAAAACCCCACAACATACTAGAAGGCAATGAAAAGCATTTCTGCAACATTGCCAGAGAAAATGAATGAACGTGTCCATGTGATGAATGCAAGTTGAATTTCAAGGTGTCTTTACCTTTATATCCCCTCTCTTGTAAGAGGCTCTCCAGGGCTCACATCAGAATGAGCCATGTGGATTTATTTTCAGCAGCTTAGCCATCTTCAGATGCTTTGAATCCAAAGATTGATGGGAAAACATACACACACACTTCAACTAGATATGGGCCTGTTTGGAACATCAGATAAATTCATCTCCAAATTGCTTATGTGAAAATCACTCATATAAACACATCATGACATTCTAGAGATGGCTTATTCTTTTGATAATCTTAAAGCAGACTTCCCACTATTTGGTCTCCTCCAGATATGCTGTGGCTAAAATCCTCCAAATTCCGGTCAACTGGGCAAGGCTTCATTCCAGCTAGGCATTATAGGATTTGCAATGCCAATTCATCTGGCAGTACCAACTCAGGTAAAGATTGCCCCAAGATTTTTCATATGTATGGTTTACTGGTAAGTTTCAAAGCAGCCCAGCCAAGAGCAACAGAATTAGCATACTAAAGAATTCTAATTTGCGATTTCTTTGAGTATCTTAAGATCAAAAGAGGGAAAGCAGCCTTTTCTCACTGCAAAAAAAAAGCAAAAAGCAAAAAAGCAAATGGTAACTGCTGCTTAGGCTGCCAATCAGATTGCAGAGTCTCTGCAATGATTGTAGATAAGATCAAATGTTTCTGGCCTTCATTCAAAACAGGCAAGAGGGAGCTAAGTTAAAGAATGCGCTAAGCACTGCTCTGCCCAGAGGAAATCTTGTTGCAAACTAAGCAGCCTCAAACCCTACCCCACCCTCACCGTGCCTGCGTTTCCTGGGTGGTAGGGTTTCTCAGCATCATTGTTGCAGGAAATTGAGGAACAGTCCTTTGAGCTTGTTTTCAGTTCTGAACTGTGCCTTTGCACTTTCACTCCCTTCTCAGAACAGTTGTCCCTAGGTGAAGTGGTGATTGAGCAAGCAGCTGAATTAATATCAACGACACTAATACAACCTGGTCATTTCTTTCCATTTCCTTTTTAACTGGAAACTGTACATCTCCCTCATCAATTCCTACAGATCATATCAGCACTTTATTTCTGCTTACACAATGATCATTGCAACAAAGAGTTCTAATGCCTACAGAGGCAGGGCCTTTCTCTACTGTTTTCTTGATTAGGTGGAAACCTATACAGGCATAAAATTTGGTGCCACTGTTACGGAGTGATACAAGGTTCCACTCCAGTCTGCACCTTAGCCCGCACCCTCCGCGGCGGGAAATCCCTTGTAGCTGATTGGCTGGCTTACCCAATCCAATTGTATAAAGAGGGAAACCAGCCTACAGCCTCTGTTCTCTGTTAGTCTAAGCTGCAATAAAGAGCTGTAGTTACTTGCCTGCCTTCTGCCTCTTCCTCCCCACACCAAACCACTTCACTGGTGATGAGGGTTGGGAATCAGTGGAAGAACAAGCAGAGAATCCTGATCAAGCTGCAATGGAATTGCAACTCACTGGGACAACAGCATGACACAGATCGCAACTGAAGGCCAAAGCAGTCCAGCACCGCTCTAGACACCCGACCAGAGCAACCGAGCACCGCTACTGTAAACTGACAGTAGCAATTGAGCGAGGAAAGGCTGATCAAAGCACAGAAATAAAGAAACCAGCATGATGACCTCTGCTTACCACCCACTGGCCCCATTCAACCTTGACACCGAATGCTGGGACTCATACATGGAGCGTTTCAAGTGCTTCCTCATATCAAACAAGCTAGCTGACCTACCCAACAAGAAGATGAGGATCCTGTTCCTCAGCCACTGTGGCTCCAAAGTATTTGAGATGGCCAAGGCAATCGCTGCCCAGAACCCAGCTTACTCACTAATATGGTGCCAGCTACAGGAAGCCCTAAGGGCACACTTCGTCCCAGCACCCTCGCGGTTCATGAAACGCTATGAGCTTCACCAGAGGATGCAGAATGAGAGCGAGTCAATAAACCACTATGCCACCGCGATCCGGAGCGCAGCTGTCCACTGTGAATATGCGGACCTGAACGATGGGATACTGGAACAATTTATCTTCGGCCGGTGGGACAAGCAACTACAGAAGCGGCTGCTAGCAAACCCAAAAATAACACTACAGGATGAAGCCAGGGGCGCAGAATCCTCAACAGAGGCTGCAGCATCGATGCAAAAGATGACAACCCAACCATCACCCAGCGAGCCAGCGACGGTGCACCAAGGAGACTACGGGGAATCAAATGATGACAACGATGACAAGGTCTACTGGACCGGCAACCAATGTGCATGGGGGACTCGACCCTGCATGGGCTGTGGAGGCCCCCCCACACAAGGGCGGCCTGCAGATTCCACAATGTCATATATCAGAAGTGTGGCAAGAAAAGCCATCTAGCAAAAGTCTCCTGGGTCAAAGACCCAGCCATACGCCAACTGCCGGCGGCCAGCAGCTACCAATCCTGGGAGAAGACCACCTGAACAGAGTGGATGAGGCCCCCCGAGAAGGGTCAAAAAAACAAATCAATGCTGACCAAGGAACCGATCAACTGAACCCCACCAGACCCGAGTTGCAATGGTCAGCAAATACTGTAGCAAAAAGATACAGGCCAACATACTCATAGCAGGAAGACCTTGCAGTCTCGAGGTGGACACGCGATCGTCAGTGTCCATCCTAGTCTGGAGCACCCTGAACCGGCTATCTCCCAACCTATGACACCAAGACCTGCTACCACACAGTGCCTGACTCACAGACTATCAGGGCAACCCGATCCTCATACTGGGCCGAGCAACAGTATCCATCAAGTACAGTGAGTTCAAGGGGGCCCTATCCATCCTAGAACTCACAAAGGGGCTGCCGAATCTCCTAGGCCTTGACTGGTTCGAGGCCCTAGGCCTAGAAGTCACCGGCCTCAATGGAGACAACACCATCCGGACACCACACATGGACGAGCTCATTCAGGAGTTCCAAGATGTTTTTGGACAGGAGCTCGGCAGGTACTGGGGGACCCCTATATCATTAAACATAGATCCCAAGATAGCACCCATAAGGCTTAAACCATGCATAGTCCCATTTGCACTAAAACCCAAGATAGACCGCAAACTGGACAAATTAATACAGCAGGGCATCCTTGAACCAGTTGACCATGCAAAATGGGAGATGTCTATAGTGACCTCGATCAAGGGACATGGATCTGTGCATATATGCGCAGACAATAAGTGTACGCTGAACAAAGCATTCCAGCAGAGCGCCTATCCAGTTCCAGTGGTGCACCATTTATTGCACTCCCTAGACCCTGGGAAAATATTCACGAAGCTAGACCTGGCCCAGGCCAACCAGCAATTGCCATAGATGGCACCACCACTGAAGCAAAGTTACCCAAAGGAGAGCCTTTAAATGCAACCGACAGCAATTCAGAGCCAGCGTGGCCTCCAGAAGTTTTCAGAGCATCGTGGAATGCCCGCTGCTTCAATGACGTGCTTATCACAGCAGCCAATGAGCAACAACTGTACACTCATCTGAGAGAGGTCCTCACCAGGTTTAGAGAAATGGAACTCAGGGTGAAGTGGGAAAAGTGCCACAGAGGGGTGTGGGAGGTAGAGTTCCTGGGCTACAAGATAGATGGGCAGGGCATCCACCCCA
>JANHFO010004148.1:134066-147114 GCA_032468095.1 Pareas carinatus
AAGCTCTTTCCTCTTACATTATTTTGCAAAAGCTTCCAATAATATTATATATAGTATCGTGTTATTTTAAAAAGAGATATGCATTTAAGAAATAATATATCATTGAAACATATCTCTCTGAAAATAATTACAACATGATGTCAGAAAATAGCAATAGCAATAGCACTTAAGACTTATATACCTCCCTTTATAAACATATAACATAGATATATGTTTCATTTATTTTAAACTTTAAGTGTTAAAGCTGGGTGATTTAACCATTGCAATTCTTCTTTGTTATGACTCCTTTCATTCTGACTGATTAAAAATAAACTCCATTAACTATTATTGTAGGATATACTTCCAGAATATTTTGTTCTCAAGTCAGATGTTCCTGCCGATAGGTGAACAAGGGTTTAAGTTCATTCTTTGTTATGCATGTTTCAATGTGTCTATATGGTGGAGATAGGTGGTATTAACAACCGTAAAAGCTACCTGAAGACTGTGATGAAGAGAAACTCATTTCTTTTTTAAAGCTGTTCCTCCCCCCCCCACTTCTTAATATGGCATTTTGGAGGTATTTAGGAGTAAGGTAATAGTCATTGTTAATGCATTAGGTTAGAAACCAGGAGATCATGAGTTCTAGTTCTGTTTAGGCACAAAATCAGCTGGTTGATCTTGGCCAGTCACTCTCTCCTAGTTCCAGGAAAGAGGCAATGGCAAATCATTCTGAGAAACCTTGCTAAGAATACAGCAGGGACATGTCCAGGCAGTTTCCAAGAATTGTTTATGACGGAGCAGAAGGGGGAAAATATGTTTGTATGTGGATGCATATGAATCAATATTTTAAATTTAGTTAATTGATTTTTACATTTCTTTAAATGGAATTCTGCCAAAAAATATAGTCTTTAAAACCGTATTAAACTCAATTTGTCTTTTCTGTGCAATGTGCTGCAGCTGGAAAAAGCAATATTGTGAGTTCTTTGAAGTGCTTTTGAATTATTATCCAAATAAGTCAATTCCCCAATCATCTGTTATATGCTTATGACCTCAGCCTGCTTGCCTCTTTAGGTTCCTCTGCTTACTCTTAACTCTGTGTATTGTGAATTCCAGATTCACCAATAAAAACACTGCCTTTCAACCCACAAATTCCAACAGGCCCTAGCCATTACTGTATCATAGGCAAATATCAAATAGCCTGAATATAGTCTTAATACGTATAGCTGTGAATCGTATAAAATATTGATACTCAAAATAGCCTTCTGCTTATAAAGTGCTGAGTACTGAATGTAGTTTGCTAGAAAAACACGCAACCTTCTTCTGATGGAAAGAAAAGATTTGTAACTAATTATCCAGTGACACTGTACAAGTAGTCCTCGATTTACAACAGTTCATTAAGTGACCATTCAAAGTTAGAACGGCACTGAAAAAAGTGACTTATGACAGTTTTTCACAGTTATGAACTTTGTAGCACCTTCATGATCATTTTATCAAAACTGAGATGCTTGGCAACTGGTTCATATTTATGATTGTGGCCGTGTCCCAGGGTAATGGGATCCCCTCTTGCAACCTTCTGACAAGCAAAGTCAATGGGGAAGCCAGATTCAATTAACAACTGAGTTAGCAACTTATCAACTGCAGTGATTCACTTAACAACTGAGGCAAAAAAGACTGTAATATGGAACAAAACTCATTTAACAAATGTCTCACTTAACAACATAAATTTTGGGCTCAGTTGTGGACTACCCTGTATAAGCCTTCTCCGTGCACATACACATGCAGTACACAGACAAAAGAGAACTAATATGGCATGGTATTTAAGATCCTTGATTGGATGGAAAATACCCAGGTTCTAATCCTCCCTTATGCAAAAAAGTATCTGAGTGATTCTGGGCCAGTCACTCTTCTCTACCCTAGATTGGGAAGTTGATTAGATTGGATTAGAGTGGTAGATCACAAGAGACCTTAAAGTTACACATCACACACACACACACACACAATCTGTGTGTGTATGTATTCATATCCA
Source organism: Pareas carinatus (assembly GCA_032468095.1). Taxonomy (NCBI): domain Eukaryota; kingdom Metazoa; phylum Chordata; class Lepidosauria; order Squamata; family Pareidae; genus Pareas; species Pareas carinatus. The sequence goes on from JANHFO010004148.1 coordinate 136,072, forward strand.
CACAGAAAGAACCTCTTTTTAATGTGAAATACCTAAGCTTCCTGATTCAAACTCCCCCTATTCCAAATCATTCATTCCAAACATTTCCTGTCATCCATACACCGAATCTTCCCAAAGGCCCAACTAACGTTTCATTTCTTTATTTATTTTTCACATTTTTGAACCGCCCATCTTCCTCACAGAGGGACTTTTTTTAGTTTCTTTGATATATTTTGTTTGATCTTACAGGTTTTAAACTTCAAGGCCATATCATAAATCATTTTTAAGAACCTATTAGTTACAGGAGTTCACTGATCTTTATAACAGTGATGCTTGCTTTGATCCTAAAAAACAAGCACAAATGTGCTGAACTTAAAATTTCCACGGTTGATTTTGGTTACACTCAATATTTAACCATCTTGGTTTTAACCTCAAAAAATGATTTGAGGATAAGAACGAACATTTCCCCCAGAAAAATAACCATCCACTTCTAGGAATGTTTGCCTTTTCTCACACCTGTTTGGCAATGCAATTATGACAGTCCTGTGCTTTGGTGCTATTTTTAATTCAGTTAAAAATGTCTTCGGAGATCTGAGCAAATATCAGTGACATCACACTGATACATAACTAAGCCCTAGCAAAAGAAATAGCAATAAATGCAAAGGCCAGATTGATTAATAATATACATACCATATATTATTAATGTGCAACTAAAGTTTATTCAAAACGTTTCCTGAATAATGGACATTTAGCCTAGCATCCAATTGTATTTTCCATCAATGAAAGCAATTTCCTCTGACGGAACAGAAATGATTTTTCTTCCACCAGCAGTTCCATTTCCTGCTCTCAAAATGCGCTTTGGAGAGTCCACTCTCTGAAAATAAATTGGTTTGGCTGTACATGAAAAGCTGCACCTAAGATTCTAACCAAAAGTATCTAAAGCACAACTGCATTCCATTCATACATATTATTCCATTCATGAAACCAATTCCAATCAAAATGCTTGAAGGCAGAACATATTTCAGTACCAGTGAAGCTATATTCCCTCCCTCTTTTCTCCAAAACTCCCAGCTTATTTCAAATTTATAGTTTTAACCATGGTGAATATTTGTGTCTCTCCCCCCCCCCCGACTCTCTCACACACATTAGTGTAAGGCATTTTAAAATCTCATCATTACAATGAACTTGCTATGAATATAAAATGGGAAGAAGTAAGCGGATAACTTGCCTGCTCATTCTTGGTAAGCCTGGTTTTATTATGAATATCCGATGTCACTAAATTGAACCCATGCCTCTCGGACAGAATTCTTAACAGCAAAACCACAGTCCGGCTTCCACATTTTCCAACCCTGTTGTAAACCACCTGGCTTGGAAATGGTAGGACCTAGGCAGAAAAGATAAAAAAAAAGATGTTAGCCTTCCTATTTGGGAAATATTTAATTGCAAAATATGTTTTTTGTTTTGAAGTGAGACTGAAAATTTTAAAAGAACTACTTCAGATGCAAAAGAAACATCAAAATTTGAAATATTAAAAAAAACCCAGAAAATATTTCTTTTTTCTGATTCTAGAATAACAGCACTGTTTCATTTTTATATCAAAGATAGGAAATTGTGCGGCATTTATATCTTTATAGAAGTATTGTGCGGCATGACAATACTAGCAAAATTATTCTGAAGGAAGGCTCTAGTGCACAGATTATTTATGTCACCATGGTTTAATATTAAGTTCCTATCATACTCTTAAATTCTTTTCTCCTTCAGTGTGCTACAGATAAAATTCAATTTCCATTACTTAGTCTGATTGCACTTTTCAATTAACGGAAGAGTCAATCTGCATATCCTCTCTTTGTGATTCAAGATAGAATACTAAGTATATATTTATGTTTTATTTCTTGTAAACCTAAGGTCTTAAAACATCACAAACCATTCAGGATTACATTCCTTTCTAGGAAATTATCCAAAGAACAAGAATGAATTATCCTTGGTGAGACAGACTATTAACTATGTCTTGATTATGATGAATTGGTGAACTAATATTAACCCAAGATTCTCAAAAAGTAAACACATGCATTTCTTTTTTTGTGTGTATATATTTTATTTTTCATAACAACCAAAAATAGTACATTTCCCAGCAAACATGCTGTCTGAGTATACAACTTACTCATACAATTTCAATTCTTTCTCCCTTTCGCCCCACAAACCATTAAAACACACAAATACCAAAACTGACAATTTAAAGACAATTTAAAGACATTTTTTAAAAGAAGCTAATTCTCATATCATTCATATAGTACAGTGATGGTGAAATTTCTAGAGACCAACTGGCCAAACTGCAACTCAAAAGCCACTTATTTATCGCAAAGTGCCAACGTGGCAACACGCCCCCCCCATGGCTGCCGGTGACCCCCCGCCCCCCTGGGCCACCTGCGGCCTACATGAGCTCACCGTGGGTCTTTCAGCAGCCTACCCCAGTTTCTGCGACCCTCTGTGAGCTATGCACCGCTCCAACCTAGCTCGTCTCCTCTCTCACCTTCACCACAGACTCCGTGCCACATTTGAGCTGTCTGCCTCAGACAGGGGAGGGATGAAGCGCTCCCATCGGACAGAGGGGCAGGTGATGTCAGAAATGTCCTCAGGCGCATGTGGAGAAGGGAAGAGGAGCCCGCGTCCCTCTAACTTTCTAGTAAAGAAATCTGTGCTGAGGCGACAGCATGCGTGTCCACAGAGAGGGCTCTGAGTGCCACCTCTGGCATGCGTGCCATGGGTTCGCCACCACTAATATAGTAGATCCCAACATTTAAAAACATTTAATTTAAAGTTCAAATTTAAAATCTTTCTATTTTTAATTAAATATAAATTTACTGTTTTAAAAATTGTTTCTCATACTATACATAAAATAACCCCAATTTTAATATTTTATTTATACATTTTAAATCTATATGTTTCACTATCTCTTACCATTCATAAAATAAATCCCAACATTAAAATTCATTTATAGTTTAAAATCTACAGTATAAGTCTATTTCTCAATGTGTCCGTCTGGCTGATGATCTTAAGTGGGGCTTATTTTGGGGGTAGGACTTATATTATGAGCATCTTGAAAAATCATGCTAGGTCTTATTTTCCGGTTAGGTTTTATTTTGGTATATTCATAGTGGCCAGTTTCATTACACAAACTAGCTGTTATTTTTTGAACTAACTACAAGTTTCCAAAACTTTTTCAAAGGAATCCACTCACAAACACATTACAATAATATAGCTGAGATGATACCAGAGAGTGAGTAACTCTTGTAAGGCTGTGTCTGTCGAAGTAAGATCGCAGTAGGTAAATTAGCAATGCCTTGATAAAAGGCACTGTCTGCCAATGAAGCCACCTAGGCTTCTAGTAACAGTGGTCATCCAGGAGCACCCTCAAAGTGTAAATCTGCTCCTTAGAGAAAGTGAGGACCCCTACAGGACAGGTAGAGCATCACTCAGCTGTCCAGATGTTTTACACTTGAACAGTATTCTGATCTTGCCTGGAGTCTTGCTGTAGACTTATTTTCTGTACAAGAAGGGGAGAATCTTTATTTTCTTATTACACCATCCCGCCTGGTTGAAATGCTTTTGCACATTTTAATTTAAGGAGTTCTCAAGTTTTAAAAATAAATGCTATGAACTTTTAAGAAATGAACTGTGAAGTTTTAATGCTGCTCCATAAGCAATTTATACTTTATAGTAATTTTAAACAAAATTAAACAGATTAAATTCAAATATATTTATTGCTAAATATACTTCACATTATATCCAAGTCGGAACAGTCCCAAAGATGCTTTCCCCCCCGAAAGGCAACTGGATAGTCTTAGGGTTTTTTCCTTTGAAAATAATTCACTTGTCATCCAAGAAACGTCTTCAGTTCTGAACTGAAGAAACTTCTTGGGTAAGAAGTGAAATGTTCCCAAAGAAAAAATACCAAGAAAGTTCAGTTGCCTTTTGAAAAAAGCACCTTTGGGACAACCATGATCTGGATGACTGAGAATCTTCATAGACAAGCAGGAACAGGAACAAAAAGTTGCACTTAGGTTCATGCACTCCATGCACTCCTGGCTGCTTCTGTTTATCCCTACATTTAAACTCAATGAAACAGGTTAATCTTAGCTATTTACCACAGAGATGTCCATTATAATGCCCACATAAATACACAGGGCTTAGTCATGCTCCACACTCAATTTATTCTTAAAAGATATTTTTGAAACAACAATTAGGGAACTATCATTCTATAAAGCAGTGTTTCTCAGCCCCCCCTTTTTGGGGGGACTTATGATCTCATTGTGACCTTGTTTTCCTTCTCTGGCCTCCTGTCCAAGTCGCATTACCAGATACAGACATGGGGCACTAACCCAGTTTTATGGAGTCAATAAAACAGTATTTGCAGTATAATATGCTTCACTCTTCTGAGAACCCCTCCTTTTCTGTGGTCCATGTGCCGTGGATTACCTACTACATGTTTTTCACCTGGAATATCACACAGGCATTGTGATATTTCACACAATATCACTTTATAGCAGCAGTTCAGAACTGCTGCTATAAAGAACCAACTTCTACATTATCTTTACTTTAAAGAAGGTCCTTGGGCTCAAAACAGGCATTTATATATAACACTAATAGGAATGCATTGAAAAGGAATGTATTTCGTTGGAAGAATAGACTGGAATAGTAGGATGCATTTTGGGTAAGATGGTGGCAGGGGATAATCACATCAGCTTTCTTTTTAATAGGAGAGCTCTGAATGAAAGGCAGTGCACACCAGGCAGTCATTTTGTGATAAGAGCACAAAATTCTCAAATTCCTAAATGTAACCAAAAATAAAAAAAACTCAAACAGTGGGGAAATCAATTGTTTCAAAAATCCATACTCCAAAAATGATGGCAATACTGAATTTAAAATAAATAATGCAGGAGTTTATGGTTGTGGGGCTGTGCTAGAGAAGCTTATATTAAGCTTATGATTTATTTAATTTCCAGCCCAATTATACTAAACAATGAGGCTTCTGGCAGCAAGGAATAAACCAAGTTACAGAAGCTTACTACATCTGAAAAGAGTCAACACATTTATTTGGGCAAACTACAAAAACAAATTAATTTTGAGCTACAATACATGTAGCTTTTGCCCAGGGACAACAGGTAGAGAGATGGAGATGGTGCTGTAGAGAACATAAAGAGAAGTTTGACTTCCAACATTTACAATCCTTGCAGATTATCATCATCTAGAGATGATCCTCATTTTCTTTTGACAGGGGACATGAGAAACTCTCTTCTGGGAAGAGATCTTCAAAGACGTCATCTACAAAATACTCTATCCCGAGCTTTTGTATTACCTGCAAGGCCCTAGAAGAATGTTTATTTGAACCCACTTTCTTATCACTTTATCTTACAGCAACATACTTTTTATGTCTCTTGGTCAGTAGCCCAACAAAGTATGTGGAAAAACCAAAATACTGGGGGGGGAAACAAAATATTGAAATAACCATAGAGAAGAGGAGATAAACCAATTCTCCAAAGCACCTGAAGGCAGGACAAAAAGCAATGGATGGAGGGAAAGAACCAACTTAGAACTAAGGAGAAATGACAGTGAGTACAATCAGTGGAACCACTTGCCTCCAGAAATTGTGGGTACTTCAACACTGGATTTTTTAAAGAAGAGATTGGACAACTATTTGTCTGAAATAGTGTAGGGTTTCCTGCTTGAACAGGGGGGGTTGGACTAAAAGGTCCCTTTCAACTCTGTTATTCTTTTGAGATTCTAAATTAAGTATTAAGGTTTTTTTTTCTGCTTTGGATGTGAAGTAATCATTTCAAATATTGAAGCAAACCATAGATGAGACTAGGGCAAATGGTCCCACATGTCTCTCCACCCTGTAAAATTTCTTTCTCACAATTCTCTCAGCCAGCTACTTGAGGTCAAGCAGGTCCATTAAGAGCCAGAATTATACTGCACTGAGCACAATCCCTTGACAACAGTTCAATCTTGGCTTCTTCACCCACTTCTAAACTTGTACAGATGTTTACTGACCTCTTTAAGCCTCCCCCAAAGACCTTACCATTGCAATAAAAATGCTTCATCAGATGAAACTCTCATGTACTCAAGGATGCAGATTTTCTCCCAAGCTTGCCTACTTTTATATTCCGGGTTAATGCACCCCAATCAATAGAAATACAAGGGTGGGAAAGGCTCCCATTTTAATATAAAAATACACAAATCTGTATCTGTATGTGCTCCTTCAGATTCCAATAAAATTTATATAATAGAGTTTTAAACCTATTACATTTTGCAGGAAATAAAATGATTATTTTTATTCAAGAGTATCAGCAAATGAACAGTAATTAAGAGGACATGACCCATTTGAGTTATCTGGCAAGGAAAGCTCAACTCACCTTTAAGTTTCGAAAATGAATTAAATTAAAAGTTGAGCGTTTAAATTACTTTGAATTTAAAGCCTCAATTTACCATAACCTGAGCTGACCAAATAAATGAAAGTTTGAAAAAAGGGAGCTGGGTAAACAGAACTTCAAAAATAGATCAAAAGGAGCCAATATCAGAATTGTTTTTGTTGTATTAAAAGCTTCATGCAATAACAGGAAGCAATTATGGAAGTAAATTCTCATAGTCTCTGCTCATGGGAACAGCAGGAAAAAGAGTCTAGGCAGACTTTGTAGGCTAAATTGAATGTTGCTCGAGATTAGATGCTGCTGGCAACTTTATTTACAAGAATAGGAAAATACTACTGAAAATTATTATCTTCATATATTCAATTACCCGAAATACCAAGGAGACTAAATATTCACAACACTTTATACTTGCATGCTTCTAGAAAAACTAACTGAATAAAAGTGCTTTGCCTACAACAGGCTGGTAGCAAGTAAATTCCACCTCTGGCTGGGGTTTCACAGGGAATGACTCTTAAAAGTAATACTCATAAATGTAGGTGGTCAAATCTGCAAAGTTTAAAAAGGTAAAGGTTCCCACACACACACACGCTCATGAGTGCTAATCGTGTCTGACTCTAAGGGCGGTGCTCATCTCCATTTCTAAGCCGAAGAGCCAGTGCTGTCTGAAGACAACTCCATGGTCATGAGGCCAGCATGGCTAAACAAATGCCTAAGGAGCACGGAGCGCTGTTACCTTCCCACTGAAGTGGTCCCTATTTTTCTACTTCCATTTTTACATGTTTTCGAACTGCTAGTTTGGCAGAAGCTAGGTCGAGTAATGGGAGCTCACTCTATTACACGGCCCTAGGGATTCGGACTGCCGACCTTCTAATCGACAAACTCAGCATCTTAGCCACTGAGTTTAGTTAGTAATAAAATCTATATTTTATTTTACTTTAAACTAGAACAGTTTTTTATTCTACTTTCCTGGATTTTTTAATACATGTACAGAATTAGAATGTGGAGTGGATTTAAACTTTTTGCACAGACTAAAGGATTGAAAAGGAAAAACAGCCTTTTTCCCTCTATAATGCTTGAATTCCTGAGTATTCTGTCTAAGGCTTAGTAGTTTTAAATCACATAACATTCCTATTTTGGTATGCAGAGTGTTAGGGTTGCTTTAAGAGCCCAAACAGTTGGTTTGCCATATATGGATGTAGACCATGATGACTCATGTCAATTACTAAGACCATGATACTGATTGCTATAGAGCAAGAAGTCAGAGAGCATTACTCTCTCTCCATTGCTGTATCTGTGCTCCAGTGTTTCTGTTTTGCTTGCTGATTATCCTGGTTAGTTTATACTATATTGACTGCTTGACTGTATTGGACTGTTAATTGATATTGAATATTGGACTGTGCCTATATCTTGTATATAAAGACCTTTTATACCCTTTATATTCTGTGGATGTGTGACATTGAGTTCATCGTTTCATCCTTGCACACTCCCTTCTGTATTTGCACTATCCTTGTCACCAAGGAATCTCTGCTTATATCTAACACACAGCATTTCTATTTTGGTATGCAGAGTATCTATTTTGGTTGTATAAAACAAAGAAGATTCTATTATTTCTTATTTAAAATGAAACATCAATATTGCATGTAATGCTTACCTCAACCAAAGACACCCAATTTGCATTTACCATAATTCTATATCCCAAAGACTAATGCATATGCTGCCTTGAGTTATTTATAAAGATGGGATATAAATAAGTAAGGAATTAAGTAAGTACCAAAAAGGGTAAGATCTGGACACTGACTCTAGGCATCACAGGCTCTCTATGAATTCCTATTCCTAAAGACACATATATTTTAATATCATGTAAATATATAATCAAAACCTATGAAATCAGCAGAGAGAAAATTAGACAATGATTCATAAAATAAAATATAATATAATATCAGGACTGTAATATAAGTTACAGTATAATTAAATAAAAGGTAAACATAATTAAAGAAAATGGATCTTTTCTGATCAAGCAAGAATATTACAAATTCTGTATAGGCTATTCTCAGCCTCTACAAGCAAGATTTCTTTAACTGATCTGTTAACATATTCTTCATTTATTAACACATTCTTATCATGACATTCTGTATATGGTTGTCCAAAATTTAAAAAAATGACAAAATTCGCAGGGTAATGGTCAAACTGGTTGTTTTGAATAATCAGGTTTTCGAAAACAATAAGCTACTCTGAAATCAGAAAGGTGCACATTCCTTGGTTTCCACCAACCTCCAAAATCCCTAACCATTTGTTAAGGTTGCTTTAAGAGCCCAAACAGTTGGTTTACCATATATGGCTATAAATTATGATGACTCATTGCAATTACTGGGACAAGGATACTGATTGAGTGCAAGACATAGCATTGCTATAAAGCAGGAAGCTAGAAAGCATTAATCTCTCTCCATTGCTGTATCTGTGCTCCAGTATTACTGTTCTGCTTGTTGACCATTCTGGTTAGTTTCTAATGTACTGACTGCTTGACTGTGTATGAATATTGGACTGTTAATTGACATTGAATATTGGACTGTGCCTATATCTTGTATATAAACCATTTTATACCCTTTACCTTCTGTCGTGTGTGACTTTAAATTCATTGCATCATCTTTGCACACTGCCTAACACCACTTCTTTATTTGAATCATGAAAACTAAGATCTATTTTCCTTAATTATGTTTACCTTGATAAGAATTTGCACACACACATAGTGTGTGTGTATGTGTGTTATATTATATGTATGTGTGTGCACACTTATGTGTGTATGTAGAGTTGAGATAGTCCAAATAGAAATTTCAGTTGATTTTTATATTGTTACAAATTGAGAAAGAGTGTAAAGTGAGACTAATAGTGGAAATTTTGATATGTTATTACTATTTAGAACTTATGTAAGATTTCTAATTATTGTTCTTTGATTTATGATACTTCCTATATTAGCAGAAACTCTGAGCACCAGAGTAGAAATGAATAATTGTGCTAGTTAAGATTGAACAGCTAAATTTGTCTTGGTTTTATTACAATGATATCACAGCAGTTACTAAGTAACTGATAAATGATCTCTTTTCAAATTAACAAGTACTTTAAGTACAGAAAAATAACACAGTTTAATCAAAATATTTCCTGGTGTACACATCATCAACCCTTTAAAAGTAAAACAGAAATAGTGGTGGACAGCATGGCAGCGAGGCAGCAGACTCGAGAGGCTCCTGAGCTGAACTGCCTAATAGCTAGTAGATCCATGCCTGGAGTCAACCCTAAAGTTCCATGCCTGGAGCCAACCCTAAAGTTTCCCGGGCGAGGCAACGGAGGGAAGGGATGTTCTGCAGAGGGGAAAGTGGCGACCACCCTTGGACTGGGAAGGAATCCCTCAAAGGATATGCTATGCTGTGCTGCAGGCTTCGCAGCATTTAGCCGCAGATGAGCCTGAAGCAATAAGGAGAGCGGCTTGGAAACAATTCACAAAAAAGCCAGCAATCAACATCTAGCAACCTGGGTGAGTTTTTCAAAATCCTATCCCAAAAGACTATGCTACCTGATTAAAAGGAATTTTTAAAGGGTTAACACCTGAAAGAGAAAAAAAATGGCAACCAAAAATGGAAGGGATTGGTTATTTAAAAAAAAGAAAGAAAAAAGCTTGAGACTAAAATAAAGTGTCTAGAGGTGAAATAACTTTCTATCCATATTAAAATTTAAAAGATATTGCTTCCATAACAGAAGATTGTAAAATCTGTAAGATCTTGTTGGAAATACTTTAAAAAGAAGAAGAATCTGGTGGTGAAGTAAAAGTGGAAAGTGAGTGCCTTACTTTGACCTTGGATTGCAGCTGCGTTGCTGATCTCAGTGAGAAAGAATAATATTTGGACTTACAAAGAAATGAAGCTCCGAGACTTGTTGTTAAGCAAAATATAAAGAGGGACAGTTAAAAAAAAATAAAATGACAATATAAATATTAAAGTGTATGAACAAAATGATAATGACATTTATGGATGGATTTATGGATTTACAGAGAGCTAATTTTAATATAATATCGCAAAAAATAGATGAAATATGCACATAAAGCCAAAGGAAAAATATCCAAGTAAAGAAAAGACAGATGACTGCAGTATGAACAACAACTACACTGATAAACTGTAAGTAATAAAAAGAAAACAAAAAGCTGCTGAAGAGATGGTTATACTTAAGGAAGAGAAATTAAATCACAAATTAAAAGCCAAAAGGAGGTTCAAAGGAAGGCGTAAGGTTCTTAAAAAGAGAGCATCAACTACCCCCACGAACTACAAAACAGCTTTAATGAAACTCAAGATATCAATAGAGAAACCTGAGGAAGTCTGTAAAAAAATGAGGAGAGGTGGAATAGTTCCAGAGATACAGACAAAAGACAGACACAGATGTGGAAATTATGGAAAAAATTTGGACAGATAAAAATATTGTAAAAAGAACTGAATATGAAACTTAAAGTTTTGTTTTATTGAATGACTAAGTATATGAATTAAAATGTTATATAGGATATAATTTTTTTCTTTTAAGTTTTTTGATATTGAATAATGACTTATAATAAATATTGGATAAAAGGAGAAGATAATTAATGTTTAAATAATAA
>JANHFO010004148.1:150365-160529 GCA_032468095.1 Pareas carinatus
TATATGCCTGTAAGCCGCCCTGGGTCCTTCGGGAGAAGGGCGGGATATAAATAAAATTATTATTATTATTATTATTACATACCTAATACTCCTGCCTATTTTTGAACAACAAGAACATTCAGGGCTGAGAGAGTGAGTAGCTCAAGTCATGCAGCCAACTTTCATACATAAGGGAGGACTAGAACTCATGGATTCCAAGATTTTAACTCAGCATTTAACCACTTCAAAAAAATTGACCCCCAAGTACGATTCATTAGTAGGTCTTTTTGCCAGGTTGAAAAAGTGTTAGCAATACAAAAGCACAATAACCATTTGTGAATAAAATTACTGCAGCTTCTGGTTTCTTGCACATTTCTCTAAACAGTTCAAACTGTCGAATCTCATTGAAGAAATTCTAAGTAATTTCCTTAGAACCCTAACATGTGACTGAACTTGTATAGAAAACACATGTTTCTGCAGAAGAACTAAATTGATAACTCATTAGCACTTACAATAACCCAGTCTCTAAAGACCTATAAGATGTCTTGGCAGTGTCTTCTGTACATGCCTGAGCAGCATAAAATAGTTTTGTTAGTCTCATGGACAGCTGCAGAAGTATGGAATGGGTTTTTCCTTGCTACATTCAGGATTCATCTGGAATGCAAAAGAAGGAACCAGTAGGAAAAAGAAACAATCCTTACTATCAAGATACCAACTTCTGTAAAAGCCTTTAATGTACTTGTTACACACATGGGGATTCTGAGTATGCTGTGCATGGTCAGTTGCCTTTATAAGGATTAATAGTTCAGCATTAATAGTGAGAAACCACAGTGATTCCGGCAAGTAATATCTCTCCTTCCAAAATCATTCTTAAGTTTAGGTGACCGAATGTGTTGATTTCTATCATGAAGGAAGTGACTATTTGAAAATTTAGTTACACTCATGGTCAACTGAATTATCTGCATTTACTCCATATAACTGGGAAGCAGATAACACTTTGATTTATACAAGGCTTATCATCTCAAAAATTTGCCAATTACATTAAGTTTGTTACTATAAGTAAAAGGCAGTTACTTTTACCCTGTTACTGTCAAATAACTGGCATAGGCCTAAGCTGCAGACAGTAGCAATCTATATACATACTAGCTTTTTGTACCCATGCTCTTCTATGGTTTTTTTTAAATTCTGCATCCTTCCTCCCATATATTTCTCATCTTTGTTATTCTCTTTCACCCTCTCTCCCCTCCCCCTTTCCTTCTTTCTCTCTATCCCTCTTTCACTACCTCTCCCCACTCCCTCTTAATCTCTCTTTCTCCTTCTTTCTCTCTGTCCCTCTTTCACCGTCTCTCCCCTCCCTCTCTATCTTTCTCCTCCTTGTCACCCTCTTTCACCCTCCATCCACCTCTCCCTCTTTCTCTCTATCCCTCTTTCACCCTCTCCCCCTCCCCTCTGTATCTCTCTCTGTATCCTCTCCCTCTTTCATGTTCTTTAACCCTCCCCTCTCCCTCTTTCTCTCTCCCTCTCTCCTTCTTCTCTCTCTGTCTCCCTGTCTAAGCTTCTTCATCTTCCTCCCCCTCCCCGTTTCCCCTCTCTATTTCTTCTTTGTTTATCTCAACTTCCTGGCCAAACGATCAGCATAGCACGGCCTGTGCAAAATCAACTGATTGGCTGTGTTATCAGCAGTCCTCCACAGTGCTGAAGTTTTTTTCATGCCAGATAAGCTTGTTCCGAAAAAAACTGTAGCACTTTGGAGGACCGTCTATAACACCGCCGCCCAGATGATTTAGCACGGGCCAATGCTCAGCTGATCGGCTGTGTTATCGACAGTCCTCCACAGTGCTAAAGGTTTTTTCAGGCCAGATAAGCCCGTTCCACCTGCCAGTTGATCAGATCATCTGGCTGGAGGTCAGGCTAGAGGACAGCCGCTGCCACTCAGTGGGCAAAGCCGGGGAGCGCTGCAGCTCACAACAACCATCTGACAGACTCCTCTACAGCGCTACATTTAGTTTTGGCAGGCCGTTCTCCCTGCGCCTGCAAGCACCGTGGCTTTCAAAGTATTTTGGCCAGACGTTTGGCAAGCTGCCATGCTGCCGGTAAACTCCACCATCATATAGAGTGCGTGAAGAAAGTAAGCACATGCGCAGTCATTCCGTTGTGCATGTAAGCGCATGCGCAGTGTATTTTTTTGAGAATGTTAAATAACTCTGTTAAAAATTAATATTCAGAAAAATTGTTTCTCAGTGAACTCCTAGATGGCAAGACCAAGGTATGTAGGCAGTTTCATCTTTGTAGTTGTAATGATGTTAGAGATATTGTGATGAGTCAGACAGCCAATCAGTGAGTGAGTGAATGAGTCGTTTTTAAAGTTTATAACTATAGATTGATAGAAAGTTAGTTAAACATTCTGTATATATATTACATATCAAGATCTCTTACATGAAAACACAGGACAAAGCCATCCACACCTGCTCTCTTTTATATTTTGGATAGAGAGTTGGAAAATGAATTTTCACAAAAAGACTGAACAGGTCTAGTGAAATACACTGAAATGTGGTTCTCGATGTTATTTTGGGAATTTGGAAACACTCAGATCAGCCTGGACAGTTCAGAAGAAAACAACAATTACTTCTTTCTGCTTTTCCTGTTTTTGTTTAGTTTGTCAAACCACAGAAGTATTCATTACTGCAGCCTGCATCAGGAAACCTCTAGCGCTTTTTCACTATATACATAAACTATGCAACTAACTGTACCCTTTGAAGACAAACAAATGATTTTCCAATATACAGAAAAGCCTGTTTAGATCAGGGTTCTCCAAAGTAATGTGTATCAATCCTCCAAGAGTCAATGAGACTATCCATTATTGCTGCTTTTATATTATTCATAGTATTATTAGTTAAAGTAGTATTTATTAAATTATTTTCATATAATAAAAGTTTGGGTATCAACAAGCAATCCAAAACTTCACAAACAGATCAGTGAACTGAAATGTTAGAGGACCCCTAGTTTAGACATCTCTACCACAGGTCAGGTTTTCACCATCACAGTGCACCTAAAATGCAGGAATTGTAGAAGTTATTTCTATGTCTCACTTAACTTGAATATTCACAAAAAGGTTTAAAAATTAAAAACTGAAAGTACCAAAAAGAGGAAACGTACTGTAGAGAGGAATAGAGGAAATATTTCAATCCACCCTTTGATTCTGAATACATCAAGCTTGTCATCTCAAGTTCTTCATTCCCCTGGCACCTCAGTCCTGGCTGTTACATTTTGTGGCCATCCTTGCTATTAGTTTTGGGTGCCAGTTTAGTGCATTAGATTGATTTACAAAGGTTCAAATCTTCATTTCATCATGGAGCATTTTCGATTGGCCCTTTCCTAACACATAAAGCTCTTACTATGGAAATAAACTACAGAGAGATCCTTAGGATGTTCTCTTGAGGTCCCAACGCTATGCAACTATGCAACACTGAGTTTCACAGGTTTTCTCAGCTCACTGCATTATTCCATGAACTACAGTGATCCTATTTACTACAATATAAAAACTACTTAATATTTAGGGGCTGGCTTTAAACAGCTGACCAAAGAATGTGCTTAAACATTCCCTAAAGAGATACTGTTCATTTATTGAACTCATAGTTTGCTACTATGAATTTTTTCAACTGCCAACAAATTGGGGGAAAATAGAAAAAATACGACTGCTAATATACGATGATATAATAAAATTGATAATAACAGTTTCTCTATTTTGTCAATGCTTTATTGTTACTGTATCTGTAACAATACCATTTTTTGCTTCTTACTGTCTTCTACATTATATTACAGGTAGTTCTTGACATACAGCCACAACTGTATGTTCAAAATTTCTGCTGCGCTTATTAAGTGGGTTTTGTTCCATTTTATAACCTTTCTTGCCACAGCTGTTAAGTGAATCACTGCATGGCTGTTAAGTGAATCTGGCTTCCTCATTGACTCTGCTTGTCCAAGGGTTGTAACCTAGGACCCTACAACTCTCATAAATACATGCTGGTGGCCATCCAAATTTTGATCACATGACCAAGGGCGGGGGATGCTGGAAAGGTCATAAGTGTGAAAAATGTTACTTTTTTTCAGTGTCATTGTAACTTCGGTCACTAACCAAATGGTTGTAAGCCGAGGACTACCTGCACATTTTCCAACATTGCTTCAAACTCCAATTTTCTCAGTATTCAGGAAATCTGTAAAAAGACATTATTTTCACCAGGCTTTTAATTGTTATGAGTGTTTCGATTATTTGTAATTTCAACTAGCACTTTAATTTGTAAATTATTTTTGGACTTAATTTTGTTAGGCACCCTAAGTGCTCCCCTCAGAACAGAAAGTTGGGGTATATATAAAGTAAATAAACACCACAGGTTCTGACAGATCTTATTGTTTATCAAAGAACCTCACTGTAATTTTTTTACATTAGTACCCATCTATCTACATTTTTAAAACCATAGGGATGTCTGTATGACATTTCCTTCATCCAAATGCTGGAGAGGAACCAAAACAGTTAATGGTGAATTGTGAATAATTCGAGCTTTTTCTCTTTTTCTATTTTTGCAGGCATCACCATTAATCTATCCCCAAAATAAACCCTTTCCTCTAAGCTGTGCATATATGTTTGCTTATACTGATTGTGAATTTAATTTAATTCCCACAGCAATAATAAAGTATTGGTCAGAAATGTTAATAATTTCAACTTAGTTCAAAAATCTTTTCTTTTTAATTATTAAATCTTATGGTACTGATGATCACATGCAAATATATGTTCACATAATAAGAGATCTGGAGAAGAATTATGCTTTTGTGAAATTATCAACATCATTGTACAAAATATTATCATGCACGAAATGACATTGGCAGCATTTCATACTTGAGCTGTTGATGGGGATACAGACACATTCATCAGCAAATATCTCTGCTTTGATATCTCTGTGGTGATGCTGTTGTAGTGGCCTCTGCAATCAAATTGTTTTATAAAAAGTGCCAGTTTAACTTAATGAAAATAGTGTTCACATCTGATGGTGCCTATGTGATCAGGGACAGACAAAATGGTGAAGCAATGACATAGCAGCACAACTGAAACATGGTTGATTTTCCAAATCTAGTATACCAATACTGTATTGCAGTGGCTCCCAAACTTTTGGGCAGTAGAAACCGGTTTCATGGGAAAAGATTTTTCCACAGACCGGAGGGGGCGTGGTTTTGCATGCTACCTGCATCTTGCCAATGGGACTTGGCTTGCTTGCAAGGACCAGTTGCTGGCATGCTGTGGACCAGTGCCAGTCCATGGATTGGGGATTGGAGACCCCTGCTGTATTGTATGTCACAGACACACACAAAAATCTGTTGCACAGAATGAAGTTAAACTCATAAAGAGACACTGACATTTTAATGAGAGCTGTCTATAGAATATACTGTCTGTCTCCTGCAAAAATAAGTAAAATAAAATGTCAAGGAACAATGAATATTTGTGAAAGCAGATCATGGCTTTCTGACCTTCAATAAATTGTGCTGGTTGCCTAGCAATTTTTCACAGCTACAATTCTGTTTTGGAATATTTCGAGCAAGGTAGTGACAAAAATCCAGTTTCTAAATGCTGCCATAAAAGGCTGAAGTACCAAAAGATATGACAAATTTTGAATGTTTTCTTATGATGGCTTTATTATTATTATTATTATGAATGAGCAAATCCCCTCCCAGCCTCACATTAAACCAGATAGCCAATAACCATGTCCAGTCTTGCCCAACAGGTTTTCCCTAAACTTAGTCTTTGCTAGCAAAAACCTTATGTCTAGTGATAACAGAGGGGTGGTATCTGGGAGACCTGAAAGGAAGCGATTCATCTGAGGAAAAAAAAGGGGGGAAAGAACACCTGGAAAAAAGAGGAAGCAAGACTACTAGAAAGATGTAAGTAAGCATGAGAAGAGACTAGAAATAGCTGGAAGCTGAACTGATTGTAGCAAGAAATGAGTATAACAAAACTGGTCTCAAGGAATTCTCCTTCTTGTATCAGAGGTTTGTTGGCTTTTATGCTAATTCAAGTCTTGTAAATTTCATGCCACTACAGCTGTCTGAGCCCCAGATCCTGCTCATAGTCTTCCCACAGTGTTCTATGACAGATTGATGTTGCAGGCCTTGTTTGTGTTTTTAGGAGTATTAAATGACTTATTCCATCAAAATTGTTTGGGCATTTTTCCTTTTTTTTAAAAAAAATGATTTTTAAACCACAAGACTGTTTCTGTTTTCATCTCCCAAAAACAGGCATGGTGACTATTCTCTGGTCACATGCCTCAAAACTGCTAGGTCTATGAGGTGCTGCTACAGAATTGGCTTCCTTTTTTCATCAATATTGTCATTATGCCCAGTTTAAAAATGAGTTATTCAGGCTGTAAAAGCTCCACAAGGTAGGTTTGAGAAGCGAGATCCTGATCAAGGCATTTCATCCCTCCAATTGGGTAGGTAGCAGGAAAATGCTGGTTTATGTGTCATCAGCTCAGTCTCATCTCTTAGCAATCTTATAGATTATCTCCAGAATATCTTGTCTTCAATTCAGCCTTATGGGTCTCTGAGTAATGCATTCATTGGTGCTCTAATCAAATCCATCCAGGTTGCTTTTGGATATCCTCTTCCTCTTTTTTCACTCAATTTTTCTAGGCATCATGGACTTCCAAAGGGAATTTAGTCTTTTCATGATGTGTCCAAAATATGATACGATATAGTTATTAAAGCTGTGCCATTATTCAGGCAGGAAGCAAGTGCATCCAAAGAGTACAGATAGTTGAAATCCTTCCAGGCATGGCACCGTTTCCCATCAAGTGAAGAAATAAATGCCACTTATAGGTTCCGATACATCTTACCATCAGCCAGATCAATTGTTTTATTTATTTACACTGGCATTCATCTAGCTACTCCTTTCAAAATCCAGGGATTCTTTCGGCAGCACCTAATAGCATTTTTCCCCCCAGCAATGTGAAGGGAATCTTTGTGATTCTCAATCCAGGATGATACTATTCTCTCCTAATACTTTGCATATTATCGACATTAAATAGGAAAAGGGAAAAAAGAATTCTTTTCTTGTATCCATGCATTCTAAATAAACATAATTCTACTGATTTGTCTACTCCACATTTCATATAGTGGAGTAGAAAATAGTACAAAGAAACATTTTGAATTATAAATTATTTTAAAACTTATGAAGGAATTAAAATTTTCACTATTTACTACTTAACCATTCAGTATCAAATATGCCTATAAAAATCAAAATCCAAAAAAATGTAACAGTAAAATATTTGTAATCTACTGACGTCAAAGGCTTTCTCTCTTAAGGCTTTGATTCCTGCTCAGCTAATTAGTGTTTAATTCAGATAGAGATTAGTTTAGAGTCACAAGGAGAAGGGAGGGGGTAGGCAAGCCTCTGCAATTTCTTGGCAAGTCTGAGGAATTTAGAAAGACCAGAACATCCAGAAATGTGATAATGGCTTATATAATAAAGAACCCAGCATTTAAAACTGCAGAATCAATAATCTATATCACAGATGTGATATTCATCCGTTTGCCCCATTGACAAAGCAAAAGAAAAATCAAGGAACACAGATGGGACAAAAAAGATAGGGAAGGGAAGGGGCAAAGATTTTTGGGTAGTTAACTTCTTGATAAAATTTATCAATCCCTAATTTAAATGAATGTGATAGCATATTGCTAACTAACTTTGAAGAAGCTCAACAGCATCAGACCTGCTTAGTAGTTGATGGGAAACAATCAAGAAATCCTAAAGGGATAGAAACCAAAATATTTCAGAAGAAAGCAAAGGCAATTAGAGTGTTGTCAAAACAAACAAACAAACACACACACACACACACACACATACACACACACACACACATCATGAAGCTCACCAGGAATCAAATTCAATCTGAGGAAGTTTTTTCCTTAAAAAAGTAAAAAAAATCTTTAACTAAAAGGCAATAAGATATGAGGATGTGTTTTAGCTTCTCCTTTTAAGGTGCTTTCCATTCCTTTGACTTGGTCAGCTTCTCTTGTCAGGATGACTGACAGCTAAAGAGTTCAGGGTCAATTATGGCTATTTTTCTCCTTCTCCTTTCATTAACCTTACTACTAACTGCAGTATGATTCAAGTCCTCAGTACCAAAGAAAGCTTTATCTCTGCCATTTTATTAGCTCATAAAACATCTAAGCTATTTTATAATAATGTTTGCATCTTGAGGATCAAGTCTCTATCTTCTTCCTTCAGCAATGAAAAGTATACAAATCCTTAAAGCTGTTCAAGTATTAGATGGCTACTTCAACCCCTTTTAGATAGTGAGTGCTGAACAATAAAATTTTTCTTAATTTATGTTGCCAGAATATTAATTGATTATATCATGGGTTTGCATAGTACTACTAACAAGTTTGAAATTTTTACTAATGAAATTAGCAATGCTCAAATAGTCACCCATTCAAATTGCCTCAAACTCAGTGTGAAAATGTTACTGAAATCTAACTGAAAAACTAGAACAAAGCCACAGAAATAGCCAAGAGGGAGGAAATGTTTTTTGATGTTTTAAGTTATTCTCTTCATCTTATTTCCAAGAGTCAAACAGTTGAGTCCAAATCTTCCAGGTTAATTATTATGTGTAATCATCCTGAAATATAGAATCTGGGGCCAAGTCAATGAATGCCTTTTTGAAGAGGATTGTTAAAATGAAAAAGAAATGAGAAAAATAGAAAGGGAGACCTAATTTTCTATAACTTTTTTTATTAGGCAACAAATTAAAAAATTGTAACTGTGTCATGTATTAATACAAGTGTTAACAATTTTATTTCTGTTCAGGATAAAACCATGATTCTTTGCTGAGCTCCAGGGCCACTGGATTTACTAGCAATATGTTTGCTGGATTCTTGTAAAAGGATTCTTTTAAAAAGATGAAAGGGAAAAAATGAAAGATGTCTCTTCCACAGAATGACTGAGAAAGAAGAACTGGAGAAATGAAGGTGAATTTATCCTAAATAATTTCTGAATCCAGAAATACTGAAACTTGCTCCAAAGTTCCAAAAGTCTCATCCTGAACCACATAAGAGTCTACAAACTCACATGCTATAGACAACGTAAAGCAAGAATCAGCTTTACCAAAAGACTTCCAGAATTCTGTTACACAAGTATTTAGAACACTCAAGAAACCAATTAGTCTTGAAAAATCAGATAACAAGCATAAAATTAAACCAAGGAAATCAGCTGTAATTTACTAATTAATTCAAGGCACACTACACGATATTCAGTACAGAAATAAAGAGAAGAAATAAACTTGGCATCTAAACTCTGCATAAGATCAACATCTCCTCTTTTCTTAATGCCTCTATGTCTAATTCACATAAAAATACTTCAAGCAATTAAAAAGCAAAGAAAAAGATGTTTCCCACTCATCCTACTCCTAAGATCATATTCATCTTTCTGGATTTGTTCCCAACTTCTGCTTGCTGAGTAAATTTTTTCATGCTACCTTGAAGTTATAGATGAAGGAGGTTTTTAAGATCTATTTCATGGATAGCAAGGTAATTTTTATTTAAATTTTGCATGCTGTTTGAAAAGGTAGTCAAAATATGCCAGATTCTCTCCCCAGGACTGGAAGATGGTCCTATTAATTTACTTTCAGTGATCATCCTTTAAGATTTGCACCAATTTCTAATAGCAAAAAAGATTCAATATCCCTGGCAGTTCGAGATCAAAGAAACACAAAGGAGAACTGATGAAACGATGCTATTGTACTTATAGCTTTGTGATAAAATAAATAAATAAATAACTGAAAATTCATGAAAGTGCCAGATATCTGAAAAACAAAACTTTTAAAAATTATTCCACATAATAATAATATATTTCTTGCTAAAGACAGGATTGTTTAACACACACATACTTCATTTTTCTGACAACCGGGTTTCTATATGGAACATTAGAGACTGGGGAAGGAGAGATGGAGGAAGGGAGGGAAGGAGGGATGGAAGAAAAAGTTGTCTGCCTTTCCCTTAATTTTTTTTTGAATAATATTACTGAAAGTATCAGAAGTTCTACCCTACAATCAAGCTTTTTTGAATTTATTTATTTATTTATTTAGATTTATATACCGCCCTTCTCCCGAAGGACTCAGGGCGGTGTACAAAAAAACATAA
>JANHFO010004148.1:181906-199428 GCA_032468095.1 Pareas carinatus
AATACAAGGATGGGAGAGCAAAACTTAAAGAGAAATAGGGGTAAGTCGATTTAGAGAAAGAAGAAAAGGAAGAAAAAAAGTAGAAAAAAAGGTGGAAGGTAGATAGGGAAGGGAAAAAATGGAAAGGAATGGAAAAACTGGAAGATGAAACAGTAAAGAAAAGGCAGGTGTAGAGGGTGCAAGACAGGAAATGAGAAGATGAAGGGAGACGGAAAATGAGACTAAGGCAGGTATGAACAAAAGTTCAATAACCTTGAACAAATTGAAATTTGTGAATCGATAAAAGGTGAAGACAAAGTAAAAATAGAAGAGAAGGAAAGTGAAAGGGGAAAAGAAAGAGAAGGCAGAGAGGAAGAGGAAGAGAGAGAGAAAAGAAAGAAAGAAAGAGGAAACGGTCAAAGTCAGAAAACAAAAAAAAGGAAAAAGAGTGGATTTAACCCCAAATCGAATGAAGACAGCCCACACGGGGAAAAAAAAGGATCCTATCAATCTGGACAAAAATAATAAGACATAGAGAAAGAGGATTTAAGCCAATGATAGAAGGGAAGCTACAAAACAATGAAATATAGCATGTATAATGTGTGGATTATTACAACTATTTAATTTCTGAACTGAGGTCTCGTAAGTTACGGAAACATCACTAAGATGTGCAAACATATAGTAAAACCAAGCAAGATCCCAACTTGGGTCTCCACTGCAAATAGTGAATGTGAAAGCAACTTGAAAACCCAGTGACTAAGAAACTGCTGGTCGGTAGCTACTTAATGCTAAAAGAAACCCTACTACATCTTCCCCTCGATTTCTTGTAACTATCATATGAACAGACTTTACCATATGGAAAACAACAAACCTATACTAACAAAAAAAAACAACCTGTGTAAACATTACAAATGGAACTTTTGGTACGATGCAGAACAATCCAGGAATGACAGTTGATGAAGGAAGACAAAAGAAGCAAGAAACAATAAATAACCTCTTCAAGACATGTGGAGTGGGAAAAAGGAGAACAACAAAATGTATCTAAGTTTGTATGGTAAATACTTTTAAAGTTGTAATCAATAAAGAGGTTTTTTTTAAAAAAAAACACTGCTAATGTACCTAGCAGGGATGTATCGCTATTATCCTTCTCATCTTTCCTATTACCTATTTTATTTTATTTTTATTTTTAAATTTCTATACCGCCCTTCTCCCCAAAGGAACCCAGGGCAGTGCACAGCCAATAAAACAGACAATATACAATTTAAATACAAGAATTTAAAAACAGTTAAAAAGAAATATTTAAGGTGGCTAAAAATAAAAAAAACAATATTTAAACCAATTTAAAACCAAATTTAAAATTGGCATTCGAAATAAAAATTTCACGGGGGGAAGGTGTGACTAGGCCAAACCGACCTGACTTAAAAAGATGTGTTTTTACTGCACGGCGGAAAGCACGGAGTTCGGAGATAGTTTGAATCTCACGAGGGAGGTCATTCCAGAGGGTGGGTGCTGCCACAGAGAAGGCTCTCCCCCTGGAGGTCACCAGCCGGCATTGTCTGGCCAACGGCACCCTGAGGAGGCCCTCTCTGTGGGAGCGGACCGGTCGGAGGGAGGTATTGGCTGGTAGAATGCGGTCCTGTAAATATCTGAGTCCTAAGCTATGGAGCGCTTTAAAGGTGGTCACCAATACCTTGAAACGCACCCGGAAGCCCACCAGCAACCAGTGCAGCTCACACAGGAGAGGGGACACATGGGCACTGCCCCGGGCCCCCATAATCCCCCACACAGCCGCATTCTGTACCAGTTCAAGCCTCCGGATGTGTCCCAAGGGGAGCCTCATGTAGAGATTACTTATTCTCTAATTTGTATGACAATTGACTTGCTACTCATATCCTACAATCTCTAGTAGTTGATTATTTAGTACCCTAGTATGACTTGGAGATTGCCTAGATGGAATTCTATAACTGCTCTTTGCCTATCACAAAAATGTATATTAGGACATGATGAATGTATTCTATGATTATGATTGTGATATATCACTTGTAGCTTGGGTGTACATTGAGAGCATATGCACCAGAGAATAATTCCTTGTGTAAGTCCAATCACACTTACCCAGTAAAGAATTCTATTCTATTCTATTCTATTCATACTTTCAAAACTCCAAGGAAGAGTTCTTTTACATCCCTAATAGATACTAGTTAAATATTAATTCTAGATTATAGAGGCAGCAGAGGAGATTAGACAAGAAAACCAGATTGAGAATGAGTTTTTGCCTGATGCATCATTGGCTATTGTGGAAACAGAATGTTAGACTAAGCTAGATAAATACAAAACGTATCTTCTTATGCACCTAATACATTGGATTCCTTACAATATTGCAGTCCAGATGATTTTTATTCAAAAGCATACTACTTGTTGTTTTATTCAAAAACATACTACTTGGTGATTCATCAAGTCACACAGATGATAGAAATACAGCCTTGTGAAAGATAACAAGGCATCTTTTTCCAATTTTAATCTTTCTGCTGAAGTACCTATTCTCTATTGGTAGACTATATCTATAACTATATCATCTATATCAGTAGCCCCCAACCTTTTGGGCAACAGGGACTGGTTCCATGGGAAAAGGTTTTTCCACGGACCAGAAGAGGCACAGTTTTGTGCGCTGCTTGTATTCCGTGAATGTGGTTAAAACATATCTGGAGGCTGATTGGCATAGTGACCCAGTACTAAGATGTTTTTCTACCCAGTCAAAGAGCAGAAAAGACACTTTGTACAAAGATACTCCGAATGAAACAGACTTTTGGAAATGAGTCCATTTTACTCACAAAGTTAATTTTCCAAGAGTAATTGCCAAAAAAAGACTCATTTTCCTTTCTTCTTCCCATTGTTCCTTTTTTTAACCAGAAGATCAGTAATTTCTATACAAAGTTAATATAATGCAGGAACCGCCAGAGGAATGGAGCTTGTCATAAGGCATTACTACTGACTTTGTGAACATGATTCTATTGTCCTTCAACATTGTCCTTCCCCAGCAAGAGGATTAGGAGCAGGAAAGAGTCTCTGGTGCAGTGGATTAATGCACTAACCTTCCAAGGTCAAACACAGAGCTTCAAAAGCTTTTTGTGGCATCTATTCTTGATAGGCACAGCAGAAAACCTGCAAGCGGCTGAAGAAAGGATAGTGTTTTTCTCCATACTGAAATAAAATCTTTACATACCTTCTCTCCCTCCCCCAGATCTCCTGGAACCGCTTGATTTTTCTTCCCATTGGATTTACTACACTGGCAAACGTTACAACAACTTTAATGGAGATTCACTAAACCTAGCACATTATCTCTGTAAAACGTTGCCATTCTCAGTAGTGAAAGGTTCTGCAGAATAAACATGGAATCCTAAGGAGATTCATGCTATTTCTGAGGAAGAATGAAATCAAATGGGCAATGTGATGTTAAAATCAGCAGAAAAGGTTCTTTCTTTTCTTCCAAACGGCCCTCATTTTTGGAATTCATTTTCAGTTCTAGAAATCACAATTCAGTTGTCATATACCATGCAACTGAAAGTTCCTGCACTTACATGATGTAGCAGTATAATTACACTATATATCTAAAATATTACATTATATATCTACAATAGATTTCTAGGTATACAAACCAAGGCTTCTACATTGCACAAGCCTTTGAAATCGCAGCTATTCTGATACAGACAGAAATTTGTATCTTTGTTATCACCTAATTCCATCTGTCTCAGAGTTTGTTGGCATTTCTAACTGGATAAGATCTATTGGCAGTGCCCCCAAACTGAATAACAAAGGACTGAAATATGCCAACAGCAAAGATGAAAGCAACAGAGATGCTATTATGAAATAACACATATGTTGTGTTGGAGAACATACTAGTATAAAAATACTGTGGATGAATCAGCCTGTTAATTTTGTACCATTTTCCCACCCTTCTAACTGCACATTCTATTTGATTCAGATGTTTATAAATCAAATAGAAAATGTTTATCCAAATATCCACATAGTGATATTTTAGTTTGAAAGACAGAAACTTATTCTAACCTAGTCAGAAAACAATCACAGCTGAGCTAAGATGTAAATTTATTTCCTCAGACCCATTTTACAATTCTTACAATTGCCTTGACATGTATTGCCATTTCAGGAAATCAGATAATATTTCAAAATATAGCAGTTAGTAAAAACCTGTTATTTCACTTATCCTATCTTGGGTCGAAGTGAACGCAGTAATAGCCTTATGATCGGTTACTTCCAAGAAAATATGTTCAAGAGATAGTAGGCCTTCAATAAGAATAGTAGAAAGATTACAAAAAAGAAACAAAGAAATACATGTATTTTAGATGTCCTTGTCCATTCGATTAACTTATTAAGTTTGCAGAGTCTCACTCTCTCTCCCAGGTATTTCTCATCTGAATTTCGCATGTTTAATATGTAATGTCGATAATTACATGTAAGAAATAAAGCTACAAAATAATAACAAAACCTGTTTAAAGTATACAAACATGTATCACTGGAGACTGTCTTTTTTCATGCCTATGGAAAGTTTTTCTATTTAAAATTTTCGGGTTTTTTTTCTAACTGAGATACACAAAGCAATTTAAGGGATATTCAATTGTCACTAAATTGAATGGGAATAAAGTGTCTGAATCCCCAAGGCACTTTGCAAATGCCAGTCAAAAAGTTTTTCTTTTTTTCTGTAGTAAATGAAGACTGGCACATATAGTTACCACAATAACTGAACTATTTCCTGATTAAGTCAGAATGGAGCTCCAAGTAAGATTTATGTGGTGATTCTTCACTAACTTTACTTTTTCAATGTTGTAGCAAAGATGGGAACCGCTAGCATTAATTGAGAGGATAACATTGAAGATTTCTGTGTTTTGAGTGTGTTACTGATAAGAAGCAGTGCATTCCCTCCACCCCATGTTATCCAGTAAGAGCAAACTGACTGCCTTAAACCACTAAGATCTGGCTGGATGAAACAAGTAAGAGTTCATCTTTCCCAAATGTATCATTTGAGATTCTTGTCTGAGATGGACTTGATTAACAATATTGGGAATGGTAATCATGATTTATAGCAGGAGTGGAAAATCTGTGCCCTTCTAAATGTTGCTGACTCATAAATCTTATATAAGTATCCATTATATAATTACTGAGAGTATTTTGAGGGCTGAAAGTTTCTCCCTTTAGAGACTATGATGATTCCATCTTTTAAGGAGTTGTACAGTTCGTCTCCTGTCAAGTATTTGAATTGTTTGTCTATGATACTGATAATATACTTGTTAGGATATTGCCTGTTGCTTAAGCTGACAGAGACCTTGACGAATATCATGCCATCTTATATCAGCACAAGGATAGCTCACCCACTATTTCCAGAAAATACATGAGCATGTCAATCATTTACCCTATGGGACTGTCTCTCCACCTGAACTAGCTGAGAAAATCTATGAACCTCACAGGGCTTCTATCATGGAAGATAGCCCATTCATACTGAAGATGCCCAGTCATGAGTGGCTCTGAATTTTGCATTTTGATGATGATCATGGCCTTGTATTATTTGGTATCTGGGCCTACTCATGAAATAAAGTAGGCATTAGGTTTAGTATTCTCTTTCACTGGTGTCAGTGAAATGAAAGCAGAAGATGTCTCTGTAGCCATATTGTATGGATAGATTAATCAGATCAATTTTAGATTAGTAGTAGCTATAAAGCTATACAGGGGTAGAAAACTGATTTAAATGCTCTTTTCAAGGTAGCAGATGAATTTGAACTTCCTTCCTTGTCTGTCAGCAATTAGTTAATCTGTGGAATATAGAAAAAGCTCAGGTTGCTGAAATTATTGTTACTATACACTCATTTCCCTCTAGCACAGGGGTGTCAGACCCAATTTCATTGCAGGCCACTGCCACTATCACCGCATCCACTGTGGCCCCTCTCCCCCACCACAGCCACGCCCAGAGACCCCCACCAACCCCCATGCCCCCCATGATCCCCATGGACCCACCTGTAGACCACCTCACAGACACCCCAGACCCCACTGCAGATCCCTGCCATGCCCCCCCACTGATCCCACCACGTCCACTGATGGCCCACTGTGACTGAAGACCCATTACCTGCACCACCTCCACCTCCAGGGAGCACCCTGCTTACTGCCAGGTCTGACCCACAGTCTAGATACAGGTAAGCCGTTGGCTGTATCTCACCCACAGGCCACCAGTTTGACACATATGCTGTAGAGCAGGGGTGTCAAACCCACTGTCATCACTTGTCAGTGCCACTGCCACCACAGTCGCAGCAGTCCATCCTCCCCCTCCCCACCGTGACCATCTGGAAACCCCTGCCCACCCCACAGGTCAAATTCCTACTTCTCCCTAATTAAACTAGCAGGGTGACTGTATTTTTAAAGTTGAAATCTGCCATTTCAGGGAAGAGGGGATGGGAAGCATAACCCTGTAAGTAATGTATTGCCAGGGCTGTTTATAGCTTCATGGTCAGGGGGTTGCCCAGGACATGACTACGCCAGGAAGAAAGACATCGGCTGATTTCACAGTAACCTCCGAGGGGGTCAATCCGGCATGATTCATTTCTTCGGGAGGTCAGTCTTGTCCTGTAGCTCTTTGAAATCATTAACCCCCAGATCTATTTACAATCTGTGTTGCGTGATTCATGGCAGATTTCAGGAAGGACTTTGACACCACGATCCCTGAGGACCCCCCAGACCCCACTGCAGACCCCTGCCACAGCCTCCACTGTTCCCCCTGTGGCTGCCAATGGCCCCACACGACCAAAGATCCCCTACCTTTGTCGTCGCCCCCACTTCCAGGGAGCATGTTACTCGCCGCCATGTCTGGCCCACAGGCCGAATACAGGCAATCCGTGGGTTACATCCAACCTGTGAGTCGTCTGTCTGACATATATGCTGTAGAGGATAGACAATGTCTAAAAAGATGTTGATGATCTTTGTTTTTATTAATGCTTAAAAATCTATATTTTTTGTTTGAACAAAAAATTTCAGAACAGAATTCACATAATCTATTGCACATAGGAACAGAATGAAAAATTTCGAAAATCCAGTCTTTGGATTCTAGTGTCTTTGGACACTAGAATCATGGTTAGAAACTGGAACTTTATCGTGTGGCTGATTTTCTCCACTCCTTCCCTGTATCCACATGAACAGACCAAAGAAAGCATTTGAGATAATCCAAATCAAAGTCCCAAGTCACTTTATATAGTTTTTGTTGAACTCTGGAATAACCAAATGTCTCATTTATTCCCAGAAATAATGAGTAAGCTTTTGCAAAATTAAATCTTATGAATCACATGATTTATTCCAGCGAAGTAGTTACTAGAAAAAGAATCTGCCAATTGGCCAAATAATATTTCCTGAGAAAATTAGTAAGTTTTGAATGAGTCAAAATTAGCAGAACAAGCATGGCTGAAATATTAATTGCGGGACTGATTGTACATCTGCATTCAGATGTGCATCTTTATCTTATTAAAAACCTTTTTCTGGGACCCAAATTAATAGTGATATTAGCACTATTAAACTTGTCTGTATCATAATTGCATACTATTAAATGTCTATGATTTCCAACGAGCACTTTTAGAACACCTCTATGCCTGTTGCTTACTCCTGGAATGATTTTCTCCTTCCAAAGCACTTTTCTCTTAATCAGCTGAGAAAACAAAGTGAATAAAAGCAGAAATGTAATTGCAAGTTCAGGACGCTGCACTTACGAAACACATGCTCTAAAAATTGTGTCCTAGTAGGATACAATTAAACAAGCGGATCTGCTATCTACTTTCATGATTCATAGTTCTGACCTTTAACCTTGACACTAAATATAAGTTTTTGTTTCCCCTATTTTCCCTTTTTCTTTTAATTACATTTCCGCTCCTCTCAAAATATCCTTCCTAATCAAGATTAGCAGCAGCTGTTTCAATGCCAGTTGCATAAAATTACTCAGTTGGTATCTTTCCAACATTCAGGCCAGTTAATCGAAGTCAGCAGGATGACAATTTACTCTCAATATAAAGGGCGTTTGCTTTGAAATAGGGAAACTGACAATTTCACATCCACTCATCCATCCACCACTCTCAGTAATTAAGCCTATACTACCTATCATCCCTCTAGCTCAAATACCTGATGTGAATTATTTAGCAGTTTAGACATGTAGAAGGCAATCTCTTAAAGTTGCAATGGAATCCAAGCCAATCTGCAATCAAAGCCTAAGTAAAGCTTTTTGGGAAAAATATAAAAAGTAGCCTTAAGATAAAAGCAATGAGTTAATTATAAATAAATAAATAAATTATACCAGAAGACCTGTCTATCTAGATTGATATAAATTGGTAAACTATGGTAGCTGAGTAGATTTATCAAAGATCTCTGATTTAGCATTGATCTTTTAGAGTCAAATAAATCAGCCAGTAAGAACAGATACTATTAAAAAATGACAAAGTAGAACAAGGAAGATGAATAAAGGTGCAATTTCCCATGTTTTATCCTGTTCATTGGGGATGGCTTTGACTGACAGCTTTTCTTCCTCCAACCAAGGAGCAATTGTCAGAATTTATCTGCATAGATGAGAAACTTCAAGAAAGTCAGTCTTGCAAATCAGAAAGAAGATGCTAGTAGAATATATAATTAGATGTGGGAATTGGGGAATTTCCCCCAGGCATTCCAAATTGTTGAAAAGTTTGAGCATGGCCAAAAGGCAGAGGATATAATTTAAAATGTGACTTCAAAATCTCTTCCTCCCAAATGTCCCATCTTAAGACCTGATATATGATAAAGTGCTACTAGTAATGGCTGAATCTTCAAATACGCTGGTCTGGCTAGCTAGGGAGTTTATAGTCTTCTGTCAAAGATTTCTCGATTCAATCCAGTCCAAAGAAAATTAGAAAGGAGAGTACCTAGAATATTTCAGTTCCAGAAATATATAGTATAGAAATATAGTATTTAGCAAATGTGCCTATCCTAAATCATAAGGGGTGCTGTATAACTGCAGTTCTGCACAGCAAGAGCTGAATAAGGAATTAACCTTATTAAACCAAGAAAGCAAATTTTAAGATATTAAAAAATATTAAAATATATTAGAAAAAGAGAAATAGGAGAAATAAGGGATTGCAACTATCACACACATAATTTTAAATAAAAGCAATATTGTCAGCCTAGCTGTAATGAACTAATTAGGAATACTGTAGACTTTGGATTAAGTGAGAGTTGGAGAAACAGTATCTGAGGATTCTGCTTGGATGTTATTAAATGTATTCCCCCCTCACACAGAGACATACACTTTTTCTTATTTATGTTGTTTATTATTTGTTATTAATGTATTAATATGTTTAATAATTGATTACTTTGCGAAGAACTCTAGTTTTATAAGATGTGAAAAATGTGAATTTTTCTGATCTTACAAGAGTGTCTTACAAGTCCAGGAAAAGGCTTGACTGCTTTAAGGAGCTGTTCACAGGTACAATAATTGTGCCCACATCAGATCTAAATTATGCACACTTCAAATGAATAACAGGAAAATGAAAGCCCAAAGAAAAAAACAATGCATAGAATCCAAACTGATCTTTGTAATTCATCTTTAGAGATTTAACATTGCACAAATTGCAACCATACCAAATTAAGTGACCAAGGTTTCCCAGAAAAATCAATGCTGCCTTGAGGAATATAATGTTAAAAATTGTTATTAGCTTTACATCTACACAAATCCAATTTGGGTACATGAGTTGCATTTTTTAGACCTTCAAATTTTAATCATGTTAGTGCACTAGACTGGAGATCTGGGTAAAATGAACATTTTTCTTTTGGGAAACTCCCACAGATAATTCCTTGCAAGCCAAAGGATTTTCTTCATAAAACCGTTCCATCTACTACTCCTTTAGACCAAGAGAATATAAATAGGAAAATGCTGCAAGTAAAACAGTTTAGCAATCCTGAACATGTTGAACTACTATGTTTCCCTGAAAATAAGACCCAGTCTTTGCTCCAAAATACACACTAGGGTTTATTTTGGGGGTAGGTCTTATTTTCAGGGGAATACGATTCCAAGATGTCGATCCCAACGAACCCTCCATGGTGTGTGTCCTTGCTCCACCCACGGCATGCAGTTTCTGCCCGTCAGTATCTTGACGATGGGCAGAAACGATCCCTGAGGTTGAGGGATGAGGAGGGCTGTGGTTAGAGTGCAGTACTGCATTCTACTTCTGTTAACAGTCGGCTGCCAGTAAGTTCAGCAGATCGAGTCCCACTAGCTCAAGGTTGACTCAGCCTTCTATCCTTCTGAGGTCAGTCAGATTGTTCACAGAATTCTGTAAACCTCTTAGAGAGGGCTATAAAGCACTTTAAGCGGTATATAAATCTAACTGCTATTGCTATTGCTATCAATATATTGCCAAATCCAGGATGATGATCCGAATGTACACATTGACGTCACTGATTTGGTAACATTGATAGCCCTCCTTGTCGACCTCATTTCTGCCTGTCGCTGAGATAGCGATGGGCAGCAACTGCGTGCCTTGGGTGGAGTGAGAGACCGACTCCTGCTGCCAGTTTTGCTACTGGCTTGTTAGCAATAGACTTACTACTGGTAACTGCGTCCATCTGACTGACAATCTTAACTAGGGCTTACTTTTGGAGTAGATTTTATATTTACAACTAGCCTGAAAAATCATGCTAGGGCTTATTTTTGGAGTAGGTCTTATTTTCAGGGAAACGGTGTAGAATTCTGGAGCCGTCAGTTTCTGCCAGAGGAAACAATTAACAGCCTGGCTCTGGCGACTGTTGGCTGTCCGGCTTCTTCGCGCTGATTGGTTAAGACGCATAGAGCGCCTGTATTTAAGTTGGTTAAGCAAAAGAAAGCTGAGCAAATTTTTGGTTGATGTTACTGTGTTGCTGTTCAAATAAAATTTTTTAGCATTACGAAGTATCCAGCCTTTTCTTTCCATCATCCAATCTTACACAGGGTATGCAGACACCCCTCAAATTAGAACTTAAAATATATAGTGTAATATGGTTTCTTTAACAGTATTAGAATAGATAATGCTTAAATTTAACTGTCTGTGGATATGTATAGAACAAACAGTAATACAAACATATGAGATATTTAAAAAGGATTCTCAAGATCTTTTCTCTTACAACCCTGTCTACTTTGGAGAAGGTACAAATCAGATAGTTTATTTGGCATCTGAAAATTGTCAAAAGTTAAATTTTAATAGAGACTTCTCATTAATAAACAAAAGTTTTCACCTACCAATTTGTGAAACACAGTATAAATGAATATATCTTTAAATTACAGAGACTCCTATGCATTCATGTTCCTTCCATAATCTTGGATTGTAACTGTAAATTTCAAGAATTTACAAAAGAGACATAGCTTTCTCATTAATTCGATAAATAGGAAACCTTTACATATAATCAGGACATTGTTCTATCCATTTCCGTACGATGCTTAATTTTTTAACAGCAAAATTGTATGCAGTTCCATTTAGTAATAAATCATGTCCAGGATCTGAAGAATGAAAATAAATATACGAATAGACATGCCTAAAGTTGCCTTGTGATAATTTCCTTCTCTTAATTTAGATTAAGAAAGTTGCTAGCATATTTCATAATGGCTTTGGCAGAACTATGCTAAGGCATTTTAATTTGAAAAAAAAACTAATATAGAACATTCTGTTTACTATTTTGTGGGATTTCCCCAGCCATTTAATTAAGACATTTCACCAATGTAGAGGCTGATTTTAGCAGTGAGAATTAAAATGAGAAGCTGTGCTTTATGCTGACATTTTAATCAGCACTGATTTTCTACTACACTGTAAAAAAAACGGTAGGTAAAATCAGTGTAGGTAAAAACCATGATTATATCATTTGAAGAGACTGACATCTAATAATAATTGGCTAATTTATTTTACATTTCATGTCATTTCTGTGGAAGGAAGTAATCTGAAAGAAGTTGGCATCTATTACTTTTCAGACCATTCATATTGGTTGTTATATAAGCAGCTTATAATATTCATCTTCTGCTTCATATTTTCTATTCATGTAATAAAAACTTTATGGTATTGTTAAAACAGATAAAACGGTTCACTGAACAAAACTTGAGCTGATTTTTATTTTTCATCTAAAATCCAAATGTTCTATAAAGCAATTTACAGGCATACTTATAGCTGAAGAAAAGTGATTGACAAATTATATATAACTAGCTCTTGGTACCCGCGCTACGCTACGGGTTTAGTACAGTTAGCTATGATAATAAGGTATTTTAGATAGATGTTTGTCTGATTTGTAATATCAAGTGGTAGAAAAATTTGCCTAATCTAATGTGAAGATACTGGAATTGTTGAAGGGAGTTAATAGGTAATGGTTTGAATGTGTATGAATTTGAATATGATTAATTTTGAATAGAAGGAAAGATTTGAAACTGCTTTGATGCAAAATGTTTTCTGAGAAGTGTGTGTTTGGGGCAAGGGATTTGAGAAGAGTTTGAAAATGTAGATTGAGTTGTTGGAAAAGCAGAAGCAGTGCAGAGTCTGTGGGAGAACTGTGTGGGTGTAGCTGCCAGGGTATTTCTTGCACATCTGATTGCCTGCTTTCTTGCTTTCTTGCTTTCTTGCTTTTTTCTCTTTCTTTCTTGCTTTCTTTCTCTTTCTTTCTTTCCCCCTCTTTTTTTCTCTTTCTCCGTTTTTTTTCTGTGTTCCCCTCCCTCCCTTCTTTTTCTCTATCTCTCCCTCCGCCCTGCAAACCATGGACTGACCTTGCCCGTGGTGTGTGTGCAGGTTGAAGGGCCTATGGGCGGGGCTTCAGAGGGCCTGCAGCTGCAGGATAAGCTTTGGTATGAGCAGCATAAGTTTTTGCATTGTGAAGGTAATTTATTTAACTGCTACTTGATTGCTTGCTTTCTGTTTCCGTCTCTCTCTTCCTTTCTTTTTCTTTCTTTATTCCCCGTCCTCTCTCGCTCCCTTCTCTCTATATATCATCCCTTCCCCCCCGCCCCCCGGAAAAAATAATTCGCTTATCTTTTCCATTTCGGAGCTGTGGAGGGCCTGCAGCATAAGTTTTGGCATGGGTGCAGGCTGCAGGGCCTGTGGGAGGAGCTCCATAGGGCCTTGAGCTGTAGCATAAGGTTAGGTGTTGGGCCTGCAGCATACGTTTTGGCCATTGGGAAAGTTATTTGTTTAATCGCTGCTTGCTTGCTTGCTTTCTCCCCTCCTGTCTCTCTCTCTCTCTCTCTTTCTTTCTTTATTCCCCTCCCTCTCTCACTCCCTTCTCTCTCTGAATCCCCTCCTCCTCCACTGCAAATCATTAGCTGACCTTGTCTGATTGCCACGCGGCAGTTTTGAACGGCAGCATAGAGGCCAGCCCAGACTGTAGGGAGAGTCGAGCCTCACTCACCTGCCCTGCTGCCCCTTGCCTTGCTGCTCCTCTCTCTGCCATGACTCTCGGTGAAACTGCCTTTGTATTTGAATTCTGGATGCCCCTTTCCACTGCCTCCTTGGATTGGGCCAGAGCAGGTTGGCTCCTCCCATTTTCACTAAATGTTAAATAACTTCTTTAAAAATAAATTTTTTTGAGAAATTTTTGTTGTAGTTTGCTCCTAGATGGAGAGCAATGGTATATATGAATTTTCAGCAGTGTAGCTTTTATGGTTTTTGAGATATAGCGATGAGTCAGACGTGAGTGAGAAATGAATGATCATTTGTCAAAATATTTGTCAAATATTTGTCATGAATCATTTTTGACAAATATTACTTAAGATTAAAATTTGCTCTTAACTTCTAAACCTTTAACTTATATTTTAGTTTTCAACTTTAAAGCACTTCACAATGTTAGAGCTGTTTAACTCTACTATGCAGGGAAGATCTGTCATGAACTCTGTGTTAATTGATTTGAAACAGGCCAACAGTATAACATAAATAATACATTTCATTTCTCTCATAAGCATGAATCAAAGAGTTGCTTTTTTAAAAAAAAATCTTACCTGCCAACCTTTAAATGATGTGATGGAATGTGCAGCTGGAGAATAAGTGTGGGTGGGGGGAATCTCGCCAATCATACCAACCACTTCTCAGGGAAGAAGAAACACATTTCAAAAAGGCACAAATAAAAAAATTGTGCAGTCTCAAACTGGATGTGGGATGGAGGAAAAGGTTCTGGGTAATCATACCCTAGAACCTCCCAGGTATATCTATTATGTTATAAGGTTATAACTTTAGTCTGGCAAGATTCTGTCTATTAAGTGTAAGTAAAGAAAGAATTAGACTCAACTGGATTTCATTGTATCATCTTTACCCTGACAATGATTTAGTTATAATTATAAAAGATGTAAAAAGACCATCTCCAAAAAAGGTTAACTAATTGCAACAGTTCTATCCAATTGTTCTATCTTATTATTTACAGATTTGACATGAAGTCAAATTTTGTTATTCCAAAGGGTCATTTATAGCAGCAAAGAATGTGACATCCATCAGAATACAATGTGTGAAATCCAAACTCAAACATAGTTACTGGTATAATTCCCAAACCTTATCTAAATTCCACTAGACATTAAAAGCATACAACCCCTAGTATCTTTGAAAAGTTAAGCTTTATTAACTATTTCATGTTGAAGCTTCACAGAGACCTTAATGCTCTAGTAAAGGAACAGATTGAACTAATTAATTTCACATCTCTGAAAAATCACTGTATAAACTTAGAACCCATTTGTGATTTACACTCTTCCTCTTCATTATTTCTGTCTTTGTTTTTCAACAAACAAAAGTTTGGTACAAGTTGGGATGCGAAAAAAGACTGGCTAAATGATGCCCAATGAATTCAATAGATGTATAGAGGACATGGGTTCGAGTCTTACTATGTTAATATTCTAAGGATTCCTCAATACCAGTTTCTGTCCATTACCTGTTCTAAATCATCCTCTGCATAATTCCCAATTGTGATATAAAGGAAAACCCAAAATATTCTCGCTTGTTTAAGAATACTTTTATTGGCTAGAACTCAAAGAACTGCAAGAAGCACGGATTGGTGTCTGTTGTTCAAACTTCTTATAAATGTACATCCAGTGTTTCCTAAACATTCATTGCACAATCTCAAAATACTTATATATTTCATATTTTAATTGATAGTATGGAACATTCACTTCTACAAAAAGCTCTTGAAGGAAATGATCTTCAGTATATTTTTTCCTTAAAATTCATGCTCCTTGTGAACTTTCCTCCAAAATTCTTCCATTTCAATCCAATGTGTGAAAATTCATTAATAACTCTTCTACATCCACAGACTGTATTTTTAGGTACTGAAATGAACTCAAAATTGATTGCAGAATCAGTTACGTTCACATTAGCTGTGAGACTCTGCTGTTCCTTAAAACACAGTTTAAGAAGCACTGCTGTCATCCACTAAAGCCTTAATTGACATAACTAAATAATTCCTTAGCTATATTCCTACTCCTGTTGATGCTAAGTTTAAAAACGTTAAAAGGTTTATCCGTGGTTTTTTTAAAAGATTCTGAAGTCTCAGAGGGCTGAACAGATGGGAAGTAAGAAAATCCAAGGAAAGATAATCTGGATGTGGGCTTTCAAATAATAGAATCCCTACACATTCAAGTTGAGATGCACAGGAGAGGTGATAAAAGTTGCCTACCACCCCTATCCTCCCCCTTTAGTGAACCATGTTCAAAGTCCACTTGGGAAGTCTTGACCCCTGATTCTGGGGACATGTCATCTAAAAACCAAAGCGCAGCTCACAAAAAGGGTTCAGCTACCACACTGTGTCACCCAAGTCTCTAGTGTTGCAAAATTATGTTTCCAGCAAAAATCTGCATAATATTAAAAATAAAAAAGCTGTTACTCTTTGTCCGATATTATAAAATTGCATTAGCCAACCTGACTAAAGAAACATAAAGCTACAAATTCAATCTGATTTAAACTGCAGTTAAAAATGAGGAAAAATATTTTGAGCTGCTTCATAAATAGTGATTTTAGTATACTACTACACTTGTACAATTACACAGAGTAAAATTTATAGAGTCTGATCGTTAATAGATAATAAGTATTTTCAGACACCTCCATGCTAATTACAAGATGTCATCTAAAACTCTGACTTGACAAACACTTCAAAGGTGTATTTAAGCAGTTCACATTTATATTGAACTCTCATATGTTCAAAGTATTATAATAATGAAATTATTATTATGAAATAAATTGTGCTTAATATCCCTTATATTTTAGATGGGGGACTATAAATGGGGAACTAAAAATAATACATACTGACTAACATACATGCACCCACCAATTTAATGGTCAAATTAACATTTGATTAAGGATATCTTGATTCATAGTTCCGATTTTATCCAGGTCTTAGTAGAAATATGATAGTATAATAAAGTTTTTGAAAAACTGTTTTGAAGAAACTTTAATAATAGCAAATAACATTTTAAGTTGCCTGAAAGACAATATTCATTTGCCGTATGCAATTGAAAAAAATGTTAAAAGCCACAGACAAACTAACAGTAACCAGCTTGTGCTATGTGTGATCAAGCTTTGCACATCTTAATATGCAGCTAGAAAATTGTATTTCAGAATAGAATTGTATAATGCAACAGATTCAGTTTAGAAAGTTGCAGAAAGTTGCAGTACACATTTGCATTAACACTGGAGGTTTTTCCTGGATTGTGCAGAAGTTGCCATATTTCAAAGAATCTTCCCAAAACTGAATATAAAACAGTGCAGTGTTATTGAAGAACATAATGACATCAACTTTATATCTATCTAGTAGCACAATACCCAATGTGATTGGCAACAATTTTCCAGGTTCTTTAACAAAACTAATTCTTTCCACTGTAGACCTATTATTAACTAAAACTGGTAACTTGTGGATACAAGCTCCATTATGCTCTGTTTACAGCAGGGGTCCCCAAACTTTCTCAGTTGGCAGCCCAGCACAGGGTGGAGGGGGAAAATGGGGACGCCAATCATGGCACTGCGATTGCACACTAAGTGTGGTGCTGCAATTGCATGCCAATTGCAGCACTGCAATCCCAAGCCAATTGTGGCACTGAGATTGCAAGCCAATCCTGGTGCTACAAGCATGCCAATCCTGGCCCTACAATCGCAAGCCAATCGTGTGAGTGAGGCTGTGCACACGAGCATGTGCTGGTCTGCATGTGACAGCCCACCACTCGCGTGGCCCAGTTGGCAAGAGGTCACAGCCCGGTAGTTGGGATCCCTGGCTTAGAGATTTAATTAGCAAGGTCTGTGATAGGTTTATAATTATACTGAAATAACCCAGAACAAGTTTACCCAACTTTTTGTAATACATCAAACTCTTTTGTAATACATCAAAGTTACCTCCCTGTTTCCCCGAAAGTAAGACCTCCTCGATAATAAGGCCTCGGACTTCCGGTTCTGGGCAGCCTTGGTGGAAAAATAAGACATCCCCTGAACATCCGGGGAAAATGGCCGCCATGAAGCAGCCTCCATAGCGTCGGGGCCAGGAGAGACGAGGCTCCAACGGTCTGGTAT